>JAPPVO010002504.1:0-42048 GCA_030407325.1 Camellia japonica | reverse complement strand
ATTCGAGTGGTAGTTAGACTGTCCAAATACAACTTCAAAATATCAATTGCCTAATCCATACGCAACATGAGCTTCATGTGTTCTTGAGCTTCACTATATAAAAGAAATCAAAAACAATTTCTTAAATCCTTCCCAATTCTTTTAAAATTCCTTCAATCTATCTTTGTTTATTCCCCTTTAAAAACACAACTTTTTGTTTCTCTTGCGGTTTACAAAATATATTAAACAAAAAAAAAAAAAAAAAAAAAAACAGCAACTATTGTTATGCTATTAAATTTAAGATTAGATCATACAATTGCAAGCCTATTTTGTGCTATCTTAAGAACCCTAGTAACAAAATTGTTAAAAAAAATGTTGATCAACATTGAATGGGTGAAATATATGAAATATTAAAAATTAACGATTTTTATTTTGATTTTTCTATCTTAACAATAGCCAATACGGCTATCATAATCCTTATTTTAAAAAAATATGATTTACGAAACTGAATTTCTGTACATAAAATATATATAAAATAATGTAATAATGAAACTTTGTATGATAGATATTTTGTCTTGGAAGGAGCAATTAATATCACATCTTTTGTATGAAAATCGTGGTGCTACATGTACCAATTAGTGTATTAACTAGTGTATCAACACTGGTTATAATATTATTATTGACCCCACTCATTAATCACATTACAAATACTAAATTTTTTTTAAATTATATCACATTATCAATTGATACACTAATTAGTATATATAACATTATTCATATGAAAATTATATATGTACCAAGCATGCCTTATGTAAAAGAAACATATTTAAGTCTAGAAAATCACTTTGGCGATATGTCCTTTTAAAAATACGAGATTATATATTTAAAAAATAATAACTCACTTTATTTTTTTGTAGTTTAGACTTGAAACATTTTACCTACTATAATTTAAAATATGCAAAGAATCTCCCTGTAATTTGAAATAAATTACAATTGTTACAATTTTTATCCAAAGTAATAAACAAGGTAGTCTACGTGCGAATATTGAAAATGGGCTTCTTTTCTTTTTTTAATTAATGTGAAATTAAAATTTAAAAAGATCTTTCAACCCTCGTCTTTATCATCAATTTTCAAATCCTATATACCCTAACTCTATCCAGCGCTAGCCATCCCTCTTCGCCCATCCTAACCAGCCACCCCTTTCTACCCTTATCATTTTAGAGTATTATTTCACACTATATATTATTTGACACTTGACAAGTTATTTTTCAAAAACCTAATAAAAATTATTGAGTTTCATTATTTTAATCAATAAATATCAAGTTGAAATATCATGTGACATTGTCATAAGGGAAAAAAAATAATAATAATAATTTCTCAATAGTAATTTAAAAAAATTACAAATTAAGTAAATTTTTCAAAAATAATTACATACACAAAAAAATATATAACTTTAATAATTAAAATTTATAAACTTTATTATCCGCATTCGTTTGGAAAAAACTTTTTTAGTTAGACTTTTGAGTTTTGTGGTTATTTTAGCATAGTTAAAAAAAATTCATTTGAATTTTTTTAATTTTCTTGTAATTTTGTGAGAGAAAAAATAAAATAATTATGATTTAAATATAATATTTTATTTTATTAATTTTTTAATCTATTTTATTTTTTAATAAGATAAATTAATTCCAACTTACTTTCTAAGCGAGGAGGCCTAGTCTAAATAATAATAAAAAATTCAACCGTCAACTCATTTGTTTTTTTCTTTGTAATTTTCACTATAATTTGTTAACATGTGCCAACACCGTTAAGCGTATGATGGCATGAAAATCCGGACCGTTGAGGTGTGTGGCATGATGAGTCAATAGTGACGGAGAGAGTCAAATAATGGAAGATCATGTGCATGCAGGGAACGCCACGTGTGAAACGCATAAAGAGGCTGTGTCGGACTTATCCACACGATAAGATAAGATAGGACCGGTTCAGGAGATCCAGCGTAGCTGACATTTTCTACGCACTTAAACCACATGGGATTAACTGTAAAAGCACGTGTTTCATCCTTAAACATCTCCGACTTTTGTGCCAAATCAGCAGAATCACTGGACCATATTCACACACGTTGTTAGAGCATCCGCATCAACGTAGTTAAAATAATAAAAAGATAAAATAAAATTAGTAAATCACAAAATTAATTCTTCGTCTGTTTTAACAAATTTTTTTAAATTAATTTTTTGTTAAATTTATTATAGTACCTCAACAACTTTGTAGAGGCACTGTTGATTAGTTACGTAATTTTTTATTATATTTTCTAGAATAAAATTGGATCAAAATCTTTAAATCGATCGTCCACCCGGATGTCCCATGAGTGTCTGCAGCAGAAGAAAAAAATATCCAAAATTAGCCTAACCAGTGGACTGGCCAGTCAACGGTCAATGGCAATTTTTTTTTTTTTTTAGATTTTTTAAGAATTGTTTGGGTGACACCTCATCCATTTAATAAAAAAAGAAAAAAAAATACAATAAGAAATTAATATTTTAATAAGATTGAGTTAGAATAGAGAGTTTGATGCAGTAAATACTAAAAAGTTGACTAGTTAAAATAACAAAAGTGGATTTTGGGTTATTATTATTCATTATGTTTGGTTTCAGTTTTCTAAATAGTTTTCTGAAAATTGAGATTTTTATTTTTCGTATTTTTTTACTTTTAGTGAATATTTTTAAAATTTTAAGCATTTTTTTTAAAACTTTTTTAGATGTTCCTTACTTAGATATATCTAAAAATAAATTTTTTAGTTAGATGTTCTTTACTCAGCCTCTTCAAATTTTTAGTTAAATTATAATCCAAAATTCACTTTTTCTATTTTAACTAGTCACCTTTTTAGTATTCATTGTATCAAACTCTTTATTCTAACTCAATCTTATTAAAATATTAATTTTTTATTGTATTTGTTATTCTTTTTTTTTTTATTAAATTGATGATGTGCCACCCAAACAATTCTTAAAAAATGTATAAAAAAAAAAATTGTCGTTGACCGATTGACCGGCTGATCGACCGATTAGGTTAATTTTGGACATTTTTCTTCTTCTGCTACAGGCACTCATGGGTCATTTGGTAGGATATCCGGGAGGACATCTGGATAGACAACTGGTTTAAATATTTGGCCCAATTTTGTTCCAGAAAATATAATAAAAAATCATGTAGCTAATGAACAGTGCCTCAACAAAATTGTTGAAGTACTATAGCAAATTTAACAAAATTTAACAAAAAGTTAATTTAAAAAAAAATTATTGAGACTGATAGAGGAACAATTTTATAATTTACTAACTATATTTTACTTTTTTATTATTTTGGCTATATTGATGCGGAAGTTCTAAGCGTGTAAAATTAAACAAATTATTTGATTTTAACTTGTGCTTAACTTTAATGTTTTGAAAACTAAATCTGCCAGTACAACTAGTTAAACCATGATTAATCCAAATCTGATTTGGTCAAAACCATCAAACCAGTTTTCTAAGAAAATAGAGGATTATGTGTACGAGTCCTCTTATCCTAAATATATGGTTATGGGTTCAAGTTTTACCTACCATTTTGTGTAACTTTTCTTCTAAAAATAAAAAATATTGTCACATGGCATGAAAAGAGTAAAGGTTTCACTACATCAATCAGCTGAGACTTTCACTTAATAATAGTATAAATATATATATATATTGTTTTCAATATTCCAAGTTGAAAATTCCTACAAGATTGTAAAAGATGATTTCACAATCAAGTCATAGAATTTCGATAATTATTATATTTCGAATCTTATTTGTTATTTTTTATTGATTATTTGGATTGAAACTTGCGATTGAGTCATACAAGAGATGTGTATTTCACTTATTTATTTGGATGAAAAAGTGAATAATTGTTGAAAGTTTTTTAGTAAGATCGAAAATTAAACAATCTATATTTTGTTTGTTTTGATTATTTTTTATTGAGCCATATTGAATAACAATATTTTGTTTGTTGTTATATTAACTTTACTTTTATTTGCTTTGGTAATATGTGGTTTATATTTTATTGGCTGATATGCTCTGTTTTAGTGACAGTAAAATTTTATTCTAGTTTACTATATTAATATGTAATTTGTCTTTTATTTGCTGACTTTGTTTTAAATTAACATAAAATTTTTCTATGTTAACATTATCATTTCATAGTTTTAATAAATTTTTTATTCAACATTTTTATAAATGACGGTAACAATTATAGTGATTCTAGTGTTTACTGATGATGATTGTATTTCACTATTTAAATACTAAAATTTCATAATAAAATTTCTAATGAAGTAGAGTAAAATTTTATTATGAAATAAAATAAAATTTTATTGCTAGAGTTAATTTCGACGTTAAAATTTTTGATTATTTTTTAAAAAAATTTCATAGCCAATATGAATCTTATTTAATAGATTTTGACAAGAGAATTTTAAAAATACCAAACTTTATTAAAAATTGATATATAGATCAAAAGTTATATAATTTTAAAGTTTGAAATATAAAATTAATTATTGAGGATATTTTGGTAATAGTGACGTGTGTTAGTCTTTTTAAGGCAAAATTTCTCTATTTATCCTTAATGTATGAAAATTTTGTTATAAGGAGATTTTGACGAAATTCCCTTTTAAACTATTATAAATAAATTAATTTTAAAAATGTTGGGTAAAAAAAAGTGAAAAAAAAAAAGTTGATTGGTATTTTAAAGAGGTGAATTTCTCTCAAATTTAAATTTGAGTATGAGAGAATTTGATTGGGCCGTGAAATCTACCATATGTCCCATTTAATGATCTAAAATGTTCATTTGATAGGGCTCTCAATGTATATCATTTATACAAAAAATTAGATTGATCCAATAGTAGTAATTTTTTTTAAGAGATAAACACGATAAAATGAAAATGTTATAATTATCGGATCATCCTTTTTTTTTTTTTATGAATAATATACACTAGTGTCGTACTAAATAAACGATTCGGATTATCAAAATCAGAATACTCAAATTCTCTCAAATTTTGATTTAAACTTGAAAGAAATCTAATCGTTTTAAAAAAAAATGGTATGAGAGAACTTGATAGGTCTGTGGAGTCCACCATAATCCTGCTTTAATGGTCCGAACTATTCATTTTGTAAAAATCTTAATATATATTATTTATAAATAAAATTAGTTTAATCTGATAATTATAATTATTTTATTTTATCACATTTATCTTAAAAAAATAGACAATAAATATATTTAGCATATATTTTTAATGACAAATATAATAAAATAAAAAGATTACGATTATTAGATCAAACTAATTTTGTTTAAATAATATATATTAAAAATTTTATAAAATAAATAATTAAAATTATTAAAATAAAACTTGTGATAAATTTTATAAACCCATTAAATTTTCTCAGGTTGAGAGGTAATTGTTTTAAGAAAAAAAGAAAGTTGACAAAATAAAAGGAAGAATAATTATAACCAAAGAATATTCCGCAAATATTAACCCACCTAATTGAATTTGAGTTGGGACCAAACAAACAACGGGCCAAAGGCCGGATAAGATCAGACTTTGTTTCTCATCTCCGCTCACTCCAAACGTTACACGTCAATCTACAACCACCCACACGGATAAGGACCGTCCCTCTCTCTCTCTCTCTCCCTCTCTCCCTCCTCCTCCTCTGTGTTTATTTATATTCGAACGCCCTAATTGAAAAGTTCCTCTATCCATTATTGTATCCATTTATTATTGACTCCTAATCCGGATTAACCTTGCCGTGTTGAAACTCTCATTATTCAAATCTCAATATATCTATATCTATATCTATATATAGTCGTTATTATTGTTTGTGCAATTCAAGGGCTGTTTTTGTGATTTGTTGTTAGAGAATCGAGATCAAGATCGTTGAGAATGGCGAGTGTTGCTGGGATGATTGGCCGAGGTTGTGGATCTTCTTCGTGGATCCAATTGAAGAATTCCAAGAAGAAGAAAGCGATGAGGAAAAATGACAGGGTTAGGGTTTGTACTGCTTCGTATTCTGCTTCTTCTGCTGTCACCGATCCCTACAAGACATTGAGGATTCAACCAGGTGCTTCTGAATCTGAGGTCAAGAAAGCTTTCAGACAACTTGCTCTCCAGGTAATTTCTCTTTTCATTTTCTTTTCAAAATGTTGTTTTAATATATTTTCATGTTTTGATTAATATCTTCTTCCATAAAAATCTGGTTTTGATTGGTCTCCTTTCTTATTAATTTTTTAATTTTTTTTTTAAATTCATTTGAAAAATGTTAGAAACTCAGGATTTAGATCTTAAATTCACCTAATATGACAAGGTAAAGAATTTAGATTCTCAAACATTTTTTATTATTTTTAGAATGAGTGGTTTGAAAAAATATCAGATAAAAAATAAATAAAAATTTAATTGCAATTGAATTTGACGCATGTTTCATTTAATGTTATTTTTCATTTATTTGATTTGATTTAATTTTTTTGATTAATTATTAATGTGGAACCCATTTTATTAATTAATAATAATAATAATGTTTGTAATATGATCGAATTTTCAGTATCATCCGGATGTTTGCAGAGGAAACAATTGTGGGGTTCAGTTTCACCACATTAATGAAGCTTATGATGTAAGTCCCCTACTCTTTTTGTCTATGGGCCTTTTATTTTATTTATTTTTAATTATGATAGAAAATTCTCATGGTTCATTCAAGTATTTTATTAATAATTTAAGAGTTTATCTTGTAAGATTTTGTAGTAGATAATGAAAAATCAAATTAATCTGATAATTAGCACTTGTTTGGCATAGCAGATTTTGCGGTTAAAATTATTTGAGTCACAAAATGACAAAATATGCTAAAAAGTTAATAAGATAAAATATCACATTCAACTCATAATTATTTTATTTTTTTTCTCACAAAAGTCAAAAAAATCAAAAAGTTTATTCCAAATGAAATTTTTTAGCCTCAACCTAAAATAACCAAAAAAAAAAAAATTTAAAAACTCAAAAAGGCAATCAACATTTCAAACGCACCCTTCATATTATGTCTTTAAAAATACTTTGTATTCAATAAATATGATAAAATGACCATGATTATGCTCATGGGCCGAAATTGAACTTTCCGGCCCACTGTGGGGAGTGGATGGAATCCTATCTTTATCTTTAATTTTGATTGCTTCTTGTGCTCATTGGTTTGGAAGGTATTCTTTTTTATACATATTTCAATTAAAGTGTGATAGATTAGATTAGGATCAATAATGTATTTATAATGTATTTCTTCGCTTTCTCTGGAGGGTAGTTTAGATAGGGAAATTCCTCGTAGCTCGAAAAAGTGTGGCACGAATGGCTCGAAAATAATCTCTTACCGGTACGAGATTTTTTTTTGCCTATGAAAATAATCTCTTACCGGTAAGAGATTATTTTTGAGCCATTCGAGCCGTGATATTCGAGCTACGTAGCAGTGCCGGTTTAGATATTATGGATAAAATATGGAGTATTTGTAAGATACGGACTTGTTTATGTGGATAAAGAGAGTGTTCTTCGGATTCGCAGGCTTGCCACCTATGTTACACGGACTCTTCTATTTTTCCCAGAGTATCCGTGTCTATCGGATATGACAAGGGTAAGGGTGTAAGATATGTGTCCGACGCTCGTACCCAATTTAGACACTTAGATCCTTTAATTTGTGACAATACATGAAGAAGAAGAAACTCATATTTGTTAGTAAAGCAATATTTTTAGGCTAATAGATGAATTAGATATAAAAATTTCATATTTTTTCTTAATCATATTTAATTTTAATATATTTCTACGTAATTTAAAACATCTCATCCGAAAATATTATATAATATGTAATATATATGTGCATATGATGTGTTCCTGTACCCATATCCAATTTTGGATACATACTCCAAGATCTTAAGATTTAAATTTATGAAGGTCTGACGCTTACACACCCGCACCTGACACTCAAACCCGAGTCCATGTAACATAGCTCACCACTAGTCTTATTTTTTATAATATTATGTTAGTAGATCACTCATAAAAAAATTATAAATTAAATTGATTTGATCAAACTATAAAATGGATTTGAAAACTTAAATCTTTTATTTTATAGACAAAGTTGATAGTATTATTGTTTATAATTATCAGATTAATTTAATTTTTTATACACAAAATCTTACAACTATAGTGGGTTCTATTAGTTCAAACAATACAATAACACGATCCGATTATTTAAATTTACACTAGAGAGAAATCATTATCTATTTTTAATAGAAAGGTAGAAGAATGACTCCACTCGATAAATGCCGTACTAGAGAGAAATCATTTTCTATTTTTAATAGAAATGTAGAAGAATAGCTCCACCCAATAATGCCGTTTTATAATTAGGATTAGCAAGTGTAAACAGTATTTTTAGAACTAATTGTATTCTATTTGTCTTTAACAAAAGCAATCACTTTCATTTTGTGATTGATGATGGTGATGGCCTTTGTTGGTTGATATGGACAATTCAACCAATTGGACTTTAATCGTGGTAATAAATAAAAAAGTGAGGAACAAAGAAAAACAGACAAAGTGTTGAAATCCACGTCAACATTTAATTGATTCTTTACGTCTGAAGATAGCATTGTTTTTGGACCAAAGGATTTTGATCCTATGCTAAAATGTCCACTTGTCGCATCAACCCATTAGACTTTTTGCCCCCACCTAATACTCTGGATTGGGGATTTGAAGAGCGATTTGGAAAGGGAAAAAGAAAAGTTAGGTCCCTTTCCAAATCCCTTATCAAATCCCTCAACCAAACACAGCGTTAGTGGTCCAAACTTATCTTTTTTGCAGCACTTTTGTTACAAATTAAAACTTTTAACTGCAAGGTCGAACGTATCTTGTTTGCATCAATTTTAATTAAAGCAATGAGTTGTGGCTAATTTAATTATGTGTGGTTATTGTATGGTGCAGATCGTGATGAGTAATTTGAGAGGAGAATCAACTCTACCAGAGATGGAGATGTATGAGTCGTACGATGCAGATGAACCCATGAGGGGTATGAACGATCCTGATTGGGATATGTGGGAGGAATGGATGGGGTGGGAAGGAGCTGGAATTCGGGACTATTCTTCTCATATTAATCCTTATATTTGAAAAAAAATAAAAATAAAAATCATAACCATTTTGTTTGTGTTTAGACCCTCCAATTATATCAATCAAGATGGTTGATCATAATGTTGTATAGTGGGGGTTAATTAAAATGGTTATTCCAATGTACATATTTAAGTTCCTCTTGTGACTTGGTATATAAGTATATAATAAAATGTTTCGATATTATGAGATAAAGCAATGATGTCTCATCTTTGATGAATCAAAACATGAATGTTAGAAAATTTACTAGTTTTTTATTAAGAAAAATGCCTCAGACCCCAGTGGGGGTCACTGGGGTCATGTGTTGAGTCCTCTCATTGGCCAAAAAAAAATTGTTTTTTTTTTTTTTTTTTTTTTGATTTTCAGCAAATCATGGCCCGCCACCTCACTGGGGGTCGACCCCCGGTGGGGGTCTGAAGCACAGCCGTTTTATTTTTATGCACTCTCTTTTTATTTTCTTTGGTTTTTTTTATTATCTCCGACCAATGTATTGGGGTCTTTGTCAAAGGTTTTTTTTTGAATTTTTAGGTTAAAATTTTTAAAAAGACAAAATAGGTTAAAATAGCAAATAAGATAAAAATTCATAATTTTTTTACTTTTTCTTTCACAAATATCACATCTAATTATAAAAAAATTTAACTATACTTTCAAACATAAAAATTTTAGCTTACTAAAATAGTTAAAAATTAAAATAGCCTATTAAAATAATAACTTCTCAAACATCCACTATGTTTGTTTAATTGCATAGGTGATAGAATTGAATTGATAATTTAATAGATCTCACATAAATTACATGATGGGATTAGCATTTTTATAATTTTTAATTCAATTTCATAGAATTAGAAGTAAAACTATTTTTGCTTTCATTTTACAAAATAATAATTTTTTTTTTTTACATAATTTCTTAAATTTAATCTTAACCTATTAATTACTGCACAAATGTGGAAACCAAAATTATCTTGTAATTATTGGGGCCCAAGCTCGGACACGTAGCATGATTCTATGCAAAGTTACCCAATTAGGCTACTCTGGTGGAGAACAATAGGATGCATATTGCGCCACTGCATAGAGTTATCATCATCTAATAAGGAGGCATTACTACAACTAATAGAGAAACAATCTCAAAGGCAGTAATTTCTATCTATCTATCTCTACTATATATATAAAGGGGACACCTTTTATGGTATCATAAAGCCTGCTTCTTATGTTGTCAAGTGTCCATGTTTTTATTTAAAAAATATATAAAAAAATAAAAAAAATTAGATAGATGGGATGTGTGAGACTCAAACCTTTGACCCTTAATTGAATGAAGAAAATATTTATCACTTGAGTAACACATTATATATAATAAATATTTTGTTTATTTTTATTTATTTGAATTGCACACGCATCGCGTGTGCCAGCCACTAGTACTATTATAAAATGAACAACTCTTATGGCGTTTTGAAGCCTTTATTTTTTATGCTGCCACATGTCTACTTTTTTATTTAAAATTAAAAAAAAATTAAATAGATAAGAGTAGGGGACTTAAAACCTTAGACTTATGTCAAATGAATAAGACTCTTACTACTTGATTAGCACACAATATATAATAAATATTTTATTTTATTTTTATTTATTTGAATTACACACGCATCGCGTGTGGCGCTAGGCTATTATAAAAAGAACATACTTCAACAGAATGAGGTACACAATTTCTCACATAAAAACTTCTTAGTTAATTACTTCTATCTTCATCTTCATGAAGCTTGGCTTTAACTTAGGCATCAGAGTAGCTGTTCGACCTACTCCAAATGGGGCACTTAGGCCTCGTTTGGCAACAGAACTTTTTAGTCAAAAAGTCAAAAAGTTACTCCCTCCGTCCCAAAATATTAGCCCCTTATTCCATTTTTTATTGTCCCAAAATATTAGTCCCTCTTCAAAAATCAAGTACAAAAATAATATAAATTTCCTATTTTGCCCTTCTTTTAAATTAATAAACAATATAAAAAGTACAATTATGACATTGATATTCTCAAAAAATGTACTATCAAAAGAATAATTTTGGAAAACCAACTTTTTTCAAATGCAATAATTGCACTACCAAAAAAAGTTGGATTCCCCAAAAGGGACCATTATTTTGGGACGGAGGGAGTACTAAATTAGCCAAAAAGCCAACAACTCATACAAAAAAGTTAAATATTCTCTTTTCTCTCTATTTTTTGCACATCTTTTCGTAAAAAGCAAAAAAATATCCCAAATATACTATTTTTTTTAGCTCATATTTTAGTTAAATAGTCAAAAAGTTACTAAATTAGCCTATTCCCAAACGAGGCCTTAGGTAGTTTGAGATAATCTAAATAAGTATATTTTTTGACTTTTTATAAAATATGCGTTGGGTATGGGTTGGGTTTGAGGTGATGTGGTAGAGAGGTGATGTGACTTAAATAAAGATGATGTGATTTAAATAGGATAGTAAATTTTTGACTTTTTAATTTTTTTAGGTTATGACAGACAAGGCCTAACACGCTTACTACAAATGGGATACTATTGATGTGTTATTTTGTAAACAGTAATGTTAGGTATCATAAAAAACTTTTCATAAAAATAATCATGAAAGTTTTGTGACTCTTGAATTACACTTAGAATAAAGCATCACACACTAATCAAGGTAATCCAAGGATCATAAATCTTTTATGATCATTTTCATGAAAAAATTTTCATAATCCCTAACTTTTTTTTCTTTTGTAAATTCATAGGCGTGGTTCAATTTTTTTTTTTTGTTGTTTTATTCAATAATAGTGTGGGTTCAATTTTTCTTCCCACTATTAATCTCTAGTTTAATACTGGACATTAATAATCCCATCACCTATTAATATGCCATATTAATAATATTATCACTCAAATACACTATATTCATAATTTCATTTAACTTAATCTAATAATAAAGCATTGTGATTTATGAGTCTACACAGTGGCGGAGGGAAAGAAGGATGAGGGGGTTCACTTGTCCCCCCCCCCCCTCAGTTTTGAGATTTTGTGTGTTTTGCTGTCATATATAAAATGTATTTTTTTTTCCTAACATGTTTTTTGGTTAAGGATTTATTGTATTGTTCACAATAAGTAATTATTTGATATTTTAATAGCACTATGTGGTATTATAATAGTTTAAACCAATAGTATAGGGAAAAATCTTATAGATTGGATATAACAAACTCATTATTTTTAAATAGTTTGAGAGACTGCTTAGTGTGATTTGTGATTTCTCATGCTTTGAGCATCACGTAGGCAATGTTATATGGTATTCTAAGACTGTTTAATAATTTTCATTCAAAATACATCATTTATAAACAATGTCACCTCTTTAATATATTTCTATCAAATAAAAATTAAATAGATTTTATAATAATTTGTCATATAAACAATGTGTTTTTATTTTCTAAAATTAAGAATTTTGATCCATAATTTTTTGTGCTAAAATTACAAACTTACATCACCATCCCACACTGAGCTATTCTACACTATTATAGAATTTTAATTTGTTCCTATTAATAATGAATATGTAATTTTTTATACTTAAATTTAGCTCATAAAAGTATTATTATTATCTTAATGTCCATCATGATTTTTTTAAAATAAAAAATTATAATTAATAGTGCCCTTTCTAACTCAATTTCCTGGCTTTGTCACTGAGTCTAAAGTTTTTTTTTTTTTTTTTTTAGGTTATATACATTAATAAAAGGAGTTTTTACTAGATGACTTATAGACTACTAAATCGGAAGCCTTTTTAGTAATTCTAATTTTTAAAAATTTATGTTTATCTAACTCATATTTCTTTTAGTATTCCATTATCCTATTTGGTGTAATATGACCAAATTACCTTTCCAACTTTCTGTGCTTGTTTCTATTTTGAAATTAATACACAATAAAAATAATAACAATTCTTTATTTCATGGAGAAAATCTCTCCCTAATTCCATAGAGAAAATCTCTATTTCATTCTAGGCGAAAAAATCCATCTCTTATTCTATAGAAAAAATCTTTCACATTTTCAAAATCCTAAATCGAAAAATTTCTCACTAAATATTGATGTCATTTCTCACATTACAAATGTATGTTAATAAATAACACATTCCCATGGAAACCATATACACACTCAATGTTATATGAGTGTGTGAACATTAACATTGGATGCAACTACCTATTTGTATTACAGAATTAATATAAATATTCGCATATCTATGTATACACTATGTTTTTTTATCAAAATAACACATTTTGTTTGTGTTAATATGACTACTAGTATACAACTAACATTCGAAAAAACAAAATATGTATTAAAGTGCAATGTGAATGTTCACAATAAATAACAAATATATAACACTAACTTTCAAAAAAAATAAAATCCATATCAAAATACAATATAAATATTCACAGTTTACAATTAACATACGACTACCCTTAAAAAACTAAACCCATACCTATGTGAACAATCACACTGTAATGTGAAAATATAAAACAAAACTGGAAAAAAAATGAAAATCAACTATTTCAATTGTTTAATGGTAACAAAAATAATTGTTCAACTAACAAGTATAGTAACAAAAACAACAAACATACAACTAACATTCTAAAAAATAAAATTCATACAAAAATACAATGTGAATGTTCATATTTTACAATTAATATACAACTAGCCTTAAAAATAAAATAAAATAAACTCATGTCAATGTGAACATTCACACTGTAATGTGAAAATATAAAATAAAATTTAAAAAAAATGTAAAAATCTACTATTTCGATTGTTCAATAGTAATAAAAATGATTATTCAACCAATAAATATAGTAACAAACAATATATAACAATCATCAAATAATATATAAAAATCATTAAATAGTTCATATATATTTATGCACATTTAAAAAAAAATCTGTATATAATGAACTCCGGCATAATACCTTTGAATAAACTATACAATATTGATGACTACACAAACTAGCGAAGAGAATACGGTTTATGTATAACAATAGCAAAAAAATAATTGTTCATCTTCGGTTTACTATCATCTTTATTACGAGTCAATCATCATCTCTATCATTGGTCTACATGTACAACTAATTTTCTCTTCCAAATGTTCTTCCATGGTATGATCTTATTATAAAATAATAGTGAATGAAGATTTTTGATTAAGCAATCCCTCACATATATATCATAAACAAAATATATCTACTAATAATTTTCTCTCCTAGATATATGGTATTATATATATATATATGTATATTATAATAATAAAAGTTTATAAGAGTAAAATAATCCACATAATACTTCTAATGTGAAAAAAATGATCAATTGAAATATAAGTTCAAATGTATGAGATTAGGTGGAACACAAGAATAATTTGTAAACTTATTGAGTTATAAGTTTATAAATAAATTTCTCTATTAAGTCCTTTATATTTTATAGGGAAATTTTACTTACATCATAATTACCTCTTTACACATATTTTCTCATTACACATCTAAGAAATAATTGAGATTTTCATTGCACCCTTTAAAATACCAAAATTAAACCTTTTTCAAAACTTTTATAGATTTTTCTCATTACATCTACTCCTTTTGAATTACTCTGGTGGTATGTTACCAAACAAGCTATATTTGCTCAACCATTTGTTGCCGCACATTTGTAGATTTGCTTTCCTCAACTTCTTTCTTCTTCTTTTTTCTTCTAAATTTATGACAGGCTTGCTCGGTTATACATTGCTCAACAATTAAAATTATTCTAGTATCATGTTACCGAACAAATTAGATTTGTTCATCTATCTGTTGTTGCACATTTACAGATTCACTTTCCTTAAAATACTAAGCATCCATAAAAAACAAAGTGTACAAACATCCATAGAAACATTCATAAAATTTGTTAATATAAATATCTTCAAATTTATCAATACAATTATCTAAAATACACTGAGATATTATCACAATCTATCTATGTTGATATTTTCAGTAGTTACTACATCAGGTCTGACAAGCTATGAAGCATAGGTGTAGGTACGAATACTACAAGTATGATACAGGTATGCCAATACGACAAGACCTAATAAAAATAAGATACGAGTACGGTTGGGGTACGTTAATAAATTTTTTATTTTTTGTAATTTTTAGTTTAAGATTCAATCTACTAATCAAAGTTCAATACCAAAACTAAAAGAATAAATTACAAAACCAAAAGAGAAATTATAGTTCAACAATATCATTACCAAAACAAAGTCTATAAGCTATTTTAATGTCATTAAATAGGAGAAATTACAAAATAAAATTTCATTTAAAAAACAAGCTAAGTGAAATTTGAAAACTTGAAATTTCAGTTTCACTTCCATCAATTTCATCATTGAATAATACATTTTTTATCCTTTGCACATCAATAAAGGATTTGCAATTTCAAGTAAATCAGAACTCTCTAACAAATTAAACATATCTCCACTAATATCTCATAACTTGGTGTACTCTCGATGTATCAATCACGTACCCATAAAGTATCCATGGAGTATCCAATTGCCAAAAAATGTATAAAAAATACTTGGTACGTATTTCAAGTACCCAATATGCATATAGTCCTATCGGTACAAGTACTAGTACCTAGTAAGTATCTGATACGAGTACGTCAACATTTTTGAAGTACTTATGCTTCACAGCCGTACGAAATTGATCAATACAGGTAATATATACTTTCTCCCATCCATTAGCACACGGGTGAAGAAAATGAATCTAATTACTTACTTTCATAGGTATTGAATGGCCAAAAGCCAGATAAATCTAACAAATCTCATATGTAATGAATTCATGATTATAATCCATTAGCAATGCACTATTAGCCTTACTGCAATTAAAAGGAGCATAATCATTCAAAACAAAAAATAAAAATAAAAATAAAATAAAAATGTCAGAAAAATGAAATTGAAAATGTTTAGTAGTGAGTTATCAGACATACTTTTTGTTTGGCAGTAGATTACTGAACAAGTATTTTTTGTTCAACAGTGGATTATCGGATATGTATTTTTTGTTCGACATTGTGATTCCGAACTATTTGTTTTTGTTCGATTCTGGTATACGAACAAAAGTCGAACAACCCTCTTCAAAAACGAAACAAAAACATTTAAAAAAAAAAAAGCCTCACCATTTCAATTTTTTGATGGTCCTTCATCACCATTTATTCGTCCATTACTTTCTTTTATGTTCAAAACACTATGATTATCACTTTTTGAAAGTAGATGTATAGTAGAGAAAAAGAAATGAGAAAGAAAGAAAAGAAGTAGAGATTGAAGTGTAATGGGTATAAAGAAATAATCAAATCTATTTCTTTATCTTTTGTCCTTAAAGGTAATTTCATACATAGGTAAAATTGAAAAAAAAAAAAAAAAACTCAAATGAAGGGTGTAAAGGGATAAATATGTTGTGTAAGTAAAATTCCTCTAGTTTAGAGAGTGTTATTATTAGCACCTACCTAATTTCTTTGGACCGCTCAATTCTCACCTTTTTTTTTTATTACAATTATACCCTGAAGTAAAATTACATTAAAAGGCAACTTTTAATAGAACACCTATCCACCAAACGAAAACAATTAGAATGACACTCTACAATATTGTACACCCACCTATATCCCCATCTATACCTATTCTTTACCAATCTAAACCCTGACTGTATTATTCTTCATCACCATCCTAAACCTATGTATTCATCTTCAATGAAAAATATTTGAACCCACCTAATCAGTTAACATTTTGTTCAGTAGTTTCAAATGTATTTGGTGTTCCAAATCAGTTAACGTTGCAAACAGTCCTATTATAGATTCCGAGTTTCTACATTTGTGGTCGTTTTCACCATTCGTTGATAGTTATAGAGCAATGGAAGGCAACGAGACAACAACTCTGATGAGATTGGCATTGTATTGATAAGTTTATCTATCTTGCATTTACGATTCTGGGACGTTTTTGATTTGGTATTAATTTGTTGACTGTTAAAATTCTGTTCAGTAATACAGTGCTAAACATAAATATTTTATTCGGCACTAGAATGCCGAACGGTTCCATTTTATAGGATTTTTTTTCCCTATTTGTATTTTTTCTGAGGGTTTTTTCACTCTAAAACCCCCTATATCAAGGGTTTTACCCCGAAATAAACAAAAAAAATTAATATGTGATGGGGAGTTGGAGGTTATTTGAGAGGAGAAGAAAGAGACTGCCAAAGATATTTCTGACGAGATTTTTGACTAAGATACCGTCGTTTTTAGTAACAAGGAGAAAGAGACCATCGTTCGTAAGAGAAGAAGAAGAGAGGAACAGTCAATTCGTCTCTCAATCGTTTGTTATTCTCAATCATCTCTCAATTGTTCATCGTATGTTGAGAGAAGAAGAAGAGAGGGTGCGCAAAATTAGGTAAGTGTGCACTTGGGTGTGAAAATATTATGAACATGGATAAAGTTGGTATTAGGAAGAAATCTTATTAAAATTTGAGATTTAAGGTGAGGATTCAAAGAAATAGGGGATCCAAAGAAATTAGATAGGTGCTAATAGCATCTCTTTTTTTAAAAAAATCTAAGAAGTCCTATACACATTTAAAAGACCAAAAAGCCTCAAATAATTTTTTTTTATCAAGATTCCACCTTTCTGACGCACCATCCAAAACACAAACTGAAAATTCACAGGATGAATAGCTGGGCTTCAAGCTCCAATTTATTTAGAAATAGATGACCAAGAAAATTTAACTATTCTTACGAAACAACATTAAAAAATAGTAATGAAATATATATTTAAAAAAAATTTCATGACAGTTAAAATATTTATCTCATCTGGACTTACATTTAAAATTGTGATAAAAAAGTTGTAAATGTGAAATTTGAATGAACTTGCTAAAAATAATATCACATTTTTTAAAGTCATTTTCATCCAAAAATTACAATGTGAAACTTCACATTTGACTAAATTTATTAAAATAATATGGCATTTTAAAGTCATTCAACAAAAATGTAATTATGAATATTTGTATGTGAGAGGGTAATTTGCGTAACCCAATTGGGCCGAGCTATATGGAAGTGTCTTTGAGACTTAAGCCGCATGTTGGGCCAAGCTATATCTTGGGAAGAGCTTAGCTTGGGCTGAATAGTGGATGGAACGGGTCAAAGAGGTTTGACCGAACTACAAAATGTCCATATTCTTGGACCTAGCTACTTCCTAATGGCGATTAACGCTTTGGTCGAGCTACAAGGGGAGACGGTCAAGTAGATTGAGAACGGAGGTTTGACCGAGCTAGGAGAAGAGCCACGCAATGTCAGCATGGTGGTGCATTGTGCAAGCCATGCACGGCGGTGCGTATTGCACGACTAAGCCAATAGCGGACAGAGTAAAAGTAGTCCGATTGCACGGTGGAAAGTAGAGGAAAGAATTGTGAGAAAGGATAAACATTATCCTTTAGAATGTGATTCCTAGGAGGACTCTACAAAGGAGAGTTAGAATCCTACTAGAATTGTACTATGCGGAATCTACAAAAACTCATACCAAATCCTATTCTCAAGTATTGCAATTTTTACTCCTGGATTCACAAAGCTTTTGTTTCCTTAGTTTACTTGCTAACTTAGGCATCAGAGGAATTTTCGGCATACACTCGCCAGCTAGCTCACATTTGTAATTTCAGATGGTACGACGACATTTAGAAATGCACAACCTTAATTAATAAGATTATACAAGTGAAAATTGTTTCGTATTCGTACAATACATAAAACTGTGATCTGAAAATTGTAAATATAGAACTTCGCATTTAAATAAATATACTAAAATAATGACGTTTTTAAGTCTTTCAATAAAAAGTGCCAACATTTATATATATTAAATATATATATTTTTTAAACAATCTCCTTGATTGCAAATCACAGCAATGTCACATGCAAGATGTAAAACTCCAGCCAATACTTTAATGATTAAGCTGAAATCTCATAGCAATGGTTGCAAAATTAACAAAAGGGTTGAAAAACGATATTGACAAGCCAAAGTAAAAATCTCACCAAACTTAAGGTGTTGTTTGGAAATCAATCAAAAAAATAATTACATAAAATAATCAAATTTTTTTTATACATCTTTTTATTAAAAAAAAATTAAAAAAAATCACTAAAAAACAATTTCCAAACAATAATTTTTCAAAAACCCATAAAAATCTTTCAAATACTTTGCATCATTGCATTGCTCGCTCCACACTCAAGGCCAGTTGGATAATCAGAGCTGCTTGTGAACAAAGATCGAAACTAAAGCTTTGTGGTGTCTTGAAAATCAAGAAGGCTAACTGAATTAGGGTGTGCTCGCGGAGTTATTACAAATCATCGTGTTAAACAAACGTTGGTGAAGGTTGTAAGTCCTCTTAACTTTATTTTTGTATTCTTGGATCTTCTAGTGGATTTCGATGAGTATTGGAATCGTGACTTTTTACTCTTTTAAAATTTTCACATAAAATCTTTTGTTCATGTGTACTTGATCATTGATGTGTTAATTGCATTAATTAAATAAGTTGAACATAAAATTAGATTTTTTAATTTGATAATATATATTATTCACCCCTTTCTAGGTACAAATTATTACGAAAAATGATTCATTTTTCTAATTTTGCCCCCTCAATTCCATCCCCAATGATGTGGAATTAGAGAGGATTAAAGATAAGAGAGAAGAATGTGAAACCGGTTTATATAAATCTTAATCACGTCATTGGAGATGAAATTGGGAGTCTCAATTAAAAGATGAGCAATGATACATAGCACTAATTCAAAAGCTCTAAATAGAACTCTAATGAGTTGACAAGTTAAAAGAAGATGAAAAACACCAATAGAAAAGTAACAATAATTATACATGAGCTAGTGTCACATAATTAATACTCCTTTAGAGCTTTTATTTTAAAGTTACCAAACATTTTGTTAAAGCATTGAGTAATTTCAATTAGGTGATTGTATCGAGATTGTATTATTATATACTTCTGGATACATATACTCCAATATTTCAACCCCCTAAATCTCCATTTTAAAAAGGAAACGGTTGAATGAAATAAATTTCAATATACTTTTTTTAAAATAAAGAAAAAATAGTCATTAAAAATATAATTCATGTCTTTTTAATAATTTTATTTGAAATTATTATTGTAATATAAATAAATAAGAATATAGAGGGTACAAAGTATTAATTGTGGTGCTAATAGCAATACTCATAGAAAAAAATAAAAAATAGTTGACTTACATGAGCAATTACAATTGAACCCTTTTGAAGTTTATATATTTTGATTTGTATTATGTATCCCCATCTTTTAGCTTTATAACAAAAATCATTATAATCTTTTAAGACCATTAGATCACTGAGTACAAGTCACAAGGCTTGCTAAAGTCATTTTTTAACTTAGGCATCTTAAAAAATAATTTTCAATAGAGAGCCAATGACTTGTCAAAAAATGACAAAGTCAAAGTATGTTAAATTTAGCCTAAATTAGGCAAAACTATTTTGCCACATTAACACAACTAAATTATAATTACAAAATATTTTTGAAGAGTTAATCCAATGGCCAAAAAATGATGTGAAATTTGTTGTTCAAATAGCACGCGAACCACTGGAGTGGTTATAATGAAAAAAAACATTTATGTATTTATTTTTTTTGTGTTGTAATAATTTAAAAAATAACTTTAATAGTCATTTTTTAACTTTTATCATTAGAGTTGTTCTATCAAGTAAGAAGCTGTTGGCTTTTTTGACTTTCGAAGGTTAATAATGTAATTTTAAACGTATTAGTAAGGATCAATCAGTCCTTACAGAATATTAATTGACAACCAATTATCAGACGATTGTGTTTTAGTTCTCTCAGCCTCAATAAAGAGGACTTTTACTGGTGGCTTGTTTAGGAGAATTTAGTAGATAACAACAAGTGAAGAATAATTTCAGAATCTGAATTTCATTAAGTAAAATGAAAAACTTACAATGATCCGACCCAGCCTCGTAGAGATTTACAGTAACAAGCTATCTGAAACTATTCCTAGGAATGAAGTGTAGTATAGGAATTGAAGTGCAGAATTGTAAAAAATTGTAAAAACTGGAAGGAAAAACAAAGTAAGCTGGTTTTTTTTATCTAAGTCTGGATCCTTCATTCTGGGGTCTTCTCTGCTATTTATACTTTCCAATGATAACCGTCGAAGTGGGCTTTCAACCGTCGAAATGTCCTCCCATGATTGCTGAACATGCTGTCTCATAGTCAGTCCCACTATGCCACTCTTGCAGTTAGGCTTCCCTCTTGATTTTGAATTTAAACTTTGTGAGTAACCGTTAGGCCACATCAGGCCACATCATCTTGTATTTTTTCGCTGATCCAGCACTACACAGATCCATGATTACCAATGCTAACCGTCACATGTCTGATTTCGATTGAAGACTTGAATTAACTCCCCATGTTGCCCTCATCTCGCCATGTGTTAAGCTGTGATTGGCCTATACAAAATATGCATCCAACATTACCCCCCGCACTAATGTACCCAATACTTGGTGATATTAGTGAACTAGTGCAATCCACCCACGTTCTAAGATGTGCATGGACTCTGTGTATTCTGGTAGCATAACCGCTTTTTGAATAATGAAGTTGTGAACTTTATTAAATCCTTGTATCTTGCACTTCCATTCTTTGAGTAGACAAAAAGACTGGCACATCCCCAATGGCTAATCACACATTCTCCTACATTGACCGAGCATATGAGGAGTCTATGGAAGATGATTATAGGCTTCGAAAGAATCTCAATGCATTTATTGATTACACCTATCCGCTTGCATTTATGTAAGTTATGGAAGCTTTTGCAACGTACTAACCTTTAGACCCAAAGTTTGCCAACTACGAACCCTTGGATCAAGCATTTGCAAAAATAGATCTTAGAAACTCTTCTTCTGCCACACCATCCTCTGCATGGGACATAGCTGCTTCTTCCTCTGCCCCACCACACTCTGCATGGGACACAGTTGCTTCTTCTTTCTCCAGGTCTACTGGCTGAGAAGCTGGCCAGAACCTGATGAATTCAAAACTAAAAGAGCGAATTCACGATCGATTCGTCGAATTTGCTGATCCTCTGTCTATTTCTTTTTCTACTCGGAGCTCAATGGTTTACCCCTATGTACCCATTGATCATCGACGCAGTCTGAAGGACAATTTATTTGTGGCGTGGTACACATCTTCCATGCCTACGAAAATAATGCGAGCAACTCCTCGTCCAGAGGAAGCATAAGGATACAATACGTCATTCTTGGCCAATAAGGCAAATCTTTGCTCTTCTGACTAGCTTGAATGTGTGAATAATCCCCAGTTCCCCTCTTCCTTTGGGATGGACGCTCCTACGCCTCCTCTTCCTCAGAATCCTCATTGGATGGAGGAACTAAAATTTATTCTCTTCGAGAATCAGTTTCTTCCTTCCTACTAACCTCCAAATTTCCCCACTATATTTGAGCGATACCAAGCTCAACTTCTGCTTGCAGCCTTTTCTCACTTGCTCTTTAATGTTCTTGGAGATGAGACTCTTCTTAAGAACTTCTGATGGGCTTGTGACATTATGACTCGGGGTCATGTTCTCAACCCCATTGCTCAAACAGAGCTTCAAGCTTTTTTGGATCGACTCCCGCTTCTTCTCTATTGGTACCAAATTTCTTTGGCTACCACTAATTCTTTGGACAAAATCTTGGCCAAACGAATTCAAACCCAGTACAAGGTAGAAAATCTTATTGACGAATATAATGACTTTAAGAATAAGGATTTTGCATACTGGGGTGATCTAGAGATGGACGAAATAGAACAAGGATTGAAGGAGATAGAGTTCGAAATGAAAGCTGAATAGTTTTTTCATCAAATAAGAACATATCAGCTACAACAACCCAACTTGGATAGGACAGAGAACAAAATAAAGAAGGAACATGAATTCATTGACCACTGCTGGGACAAATTTCATGACCTTGTTATTCTTTCTATTCCTTATTTTTATGAGATTGAATTTGTAGCCAAGAAGGCTTTTTAATGTAATTATTTACATATCAATAAAGCTAGGTTTTTCTTTCTTTATTCGGTCTGATCTGGTTTTATGTTCCAATTGTATGCTTGGTTGTATGATTGATGTGACCTTGCTTCTTACTATGTTCACAAGAAACTTTGAATCAATCAAACTCTCAAAGTATGGAAACAAAATTTTTTCTTAAGGAAGACAACTTTTTCCCTAAGCTTCACATTCCAATTACATAATTAACATAATCTGCATAACCAATCAACTTTGAATTTACACATTTTTGCTTCGAAGAACAGCCTACGTGCTTCGAAGTATGGAAACTTCCCTTAGGAATTATACTGCTTACTTCTTAAAGAGTGAGCCCTTTTGGGTTTCTTCACTACTTGACCAAATACTAGTTTTGCAACTTTAAAATCTAAAACAAACAAATTCCAGCTGCAGAGCACTTCAAAGTTTACTTCGATGGATTTTATCTTTATAAGAAACCTAATAGCAAGTCACCAATCTCTTTGACGCAGACAAAACCTAAGCGTTCTTGTATTTTTAAGCATAAATGTGCTTCGAAATCAATTACCTACTCTCGAAGCCTTAGTTGATCGTTTGACATCTAGCTTTGGAGCCAAACCTTGACTTTTGAAGCCAAATATTTGTTTTCGAAGCCAATTTGATTGTTGAGAAATTTCTCCCGCCTAAACTATCAACCTTAAGAGAGACTTTTCACATTGCACTTTCAAGACCCTCATAAATTTTAGGACAAATTCTTAAACTCATGCGGGTTCTAACATCAACTGAATAATCTATCTCGGGTCTTTTTACCCATTTAGACAGATGGGGCATCTTTCAAACAGAAAGGTTTAAAATACTCTCCCTTTGCGCTTTTATCTTACTCTTTGCCCAAAACACAAACCTTTTCATTTCTATTGCTCTATCCTCCTCTCTATTATTTTCTCAACTTCATCCTTCAAAAATTCTTGCTAATGGCTTCTTCTTTCCTAAAAGTACCAGTTGTGGAACGCATGAGTCCATCCTTGGCTTTAAAGAGGTGTATCGATGAAGAGATATCTAAGCTCAGAGCTGGTGAACTGAGTGTCATAGATGGTTGTCTCTTTATTCCTCGCCATAATGAACAACAGGAATACATCTTGGGACCCATCTTCAGAGAAGCCCCAGCTCAACTTCTTGCTTTGTATCCTCGTCTAGAGGATCACTACCTGCTCTACGAAGAGGGTTTTGATTGGGGAAGCTGGAGGATAAACCGTCCCCACTGCTGCTGGCCCACATTGAGGGTTGAATGGGAGGAGTCGTATGACAAGGTTGTGCCAGCCAGAGAATTGGATCTACAAGAGCTCTGTATTCTTGATGCTCTTCGCCTTTCCAGGTTCATTATCCCTGAGGATCCTTTTTTGATTCCTGCAACCCTTTGTTTCTGGAATTCGGCTTTTAATTTTTTTCAATTTTGGTGTAGTATGATGGCCCCCACCGTTCTTGATATTTTCCATCTCTTAGGGCTCTCACCACTTGGTGCTCCCTTTTCGCCTAATTACCCAGACCTTCCAGTCAACTTTACTATCTCATCCTTGAACTCTTCCTTCAGTGATTTTGTAAAATTTGAGAACAAGAAGGTAGGTCATGTAGGTGACCGAGAGTTCTTCTCCTTCATTCTATATTGGTTATGCGAATTTCTCTTTTGCACTTCATCTCAATAGATCATGCCTGAGTTTTCCCTACTTACTAAGGCTCTTGTCTCGAAGAAGATGATAGCCTTGGCTCCTTATGTTTTAGGCTATGTTTATAGAGCCTGCTCCCAATTTTTCGAGAAACCTTTGGATGTTAACCAAGGAGGCCCTCTATGGGTATTACAACTCTAGCTCTTCGCATATTTCACTGGTCTACATTCCAAATGCTTGAGATTTTTAGTGCAAGAACCCACTACTTATGGAGAGAAATTTGCCAGGATTTCTTTATATCCCTCCAGCTTTGCCTACCATTTTACCTTCTTTTATCAACTCGCAATTTCTCCACTTCCTTCATTCTTTTGCCTTTTCGAAACAAATACAGGACCAGCTTGGCTTAGGGCATTTTTGGCTGATAGAAAGCGCTCAAATTCAATACACAAGGATATGTGGGCCTCTATCTTGTTGCCAAGGGAGCTCTTCATTGGTACTTTGAATCTTCGAGCTTACAAATGTATATCTGAAGTTTACTGTCCTTCCCAATTTGCTAGGCAATTTGGGCTTACTCAAGGAATCCTATCCCTCTTTGTAGCCTTCCAATACCAATCTCACAATCACAGACCTGAAGGTACCCAAAAACAAATTGGAAGAAGTAACATTCAAATTGTTACAAGAGTTAAGTGAGTTTCAATTCACCCCCTTTACCCCACATGGCACAGCTTTAAAAAGATTTCAAAATTGATGGACAACCAATATGGAGGTGCTCCTAGCAATACCTCCCAAAGATCTACTAGTGGGACTAGATGTGCCCACTTAAGCCAAACCCAAAAAAGCTGAGATCACTATTACAGTCTCTACTGCCCCTGCTATCCCAACTCTTACTCCTGCTGTCACTGAGGCTACTCTTGCTGCCTCTCCTCCTTCTCCTAGAGTCACCAGGGCTGCTTCGAAGAGAGGCATGCATTTCTATTTTTTCCCTTCTCTTCTCTCTATGACGTTTATAAGGCCTTGTTCATCTACTTATGGCTTTCTTTTTTAATGCAGAAGCTTCACAAGTAGAATCTCCTTAGAGAGTTCAGGCTTTGAATGTCTTCAAAGGCAAGCAACAACAACAGAGGAAAAGAAGACTGCTGCTTGATCCTGAGGAGAAGATACTTAAAACTCACTCGGAAGAGGTAGAAACAAAAAAAGAGAAAGAGATACCATTGAAAAGAAGGAAGAAAATGACAGTTTCTCCCTCTGACCTTATTGGGGACTCTACTCATGAAGCAGTTGCCAAAGTAGTGGAAGAGGAGCACTATAAAGAAATCATTGTATTTCAAAGGTCTGAGAAATGGAGACAGCAGTAAGTACTAAGGGATGAAGCTGCTATTGCTGATGCACTCCAAAGAGAAGCTGCAAGAAGGCAACAAACTGCTGAACATTATGTCCTTCGCAGCTCTCCAACCATTGTTATCACTTCTGAAACTGGTAATTTCCTTTTGTGTCTCTAGTAATTTCCTTTCCCAAGTTTTCAGTAATGAAACTTAACATTGCTTCATATTTCTTTTTTTGCAGCAATACTTATTCTATCTCCTCCTTCGATAAAAGGTTTCTTCAATCTTATCTGAAGTTGAAAGACAATTAGAAGCAAGCTCGAAAAGGAAGAAGAAAATCGACACTAAAGTGCCTTTAAGTGTAGAGCCCATCCAGGCAATACTTCCACTTCTTGGTTTTACACTTTTCATACCTTTTTTGAGGTAAAGCATTCCTATATTTTTATCCTTTGGCTTAACTCCATATCTTCCTTATCTAACCTTTACCTCAGCCCAAATTACTCTCCCTACAATCCTGGCTGCTCCTTCCCCACCTGAGGAGATCCCAGTTATTGCTTCATCTTCAATGATAACTGATACTCCTAGAGAAGATACTGGTAGCTTACCAATTCTTTGTCCACCATCACTATCCAGCTCCAGTCCTTCTTCTCTTAACTTACTGGTGGCTAGGACTATAGACACTGCTAGGGACACTTCATCCTCCTCTCCTATCCCTATGTAGCCATCTCTTCTTTCCACTAGAGACCTTTCTGCACCTCCAATGTCAGTGGAAGAGATGGGCATTTTTGAAGCTAGGCTGGCTAGCCTTTTTGACATATCTCTTACCATTCCATCAACCAATAATGAAGCTGAGCCATTAACTCTGGCTGACTCTCTCTTGGAAATTTTTTAGAACTCTTCAACCATCAGTAGAGCTTCTTTACCTCTACTGGACTTGGGCACCTGTTTTGAATTGCTAACATTATTCTCAAGAATTCCATTCGAAGCCTTACAAAGGCCTATCATAAAGAATGGTTTTCTCCAATGCTGCAAGGTCATTGAGCAATCCAACATGGTTATTTCAAGTCACTTATCCCAAGCAACATCTACCATAAATTTTTATGTCAACATTTGCCATATCGCCAAAGCTGCAAAGGAGAAGCTATTAAAAGACAAGGAATTTGTTTCCTATATACATGCTGAGGTGTCTAAATTGAAAGGACAACATTCCTCTGCTTCTCAATTTCGAACCCAACTCCTGGAGAAAAAGGCTCAATTAGAAGAAGAGTTGTTAGCAATTAATCTAGCTTTGGATCGAACTGCTACAAAGCTGCAAATCACCAATCAAGGGTTGGTTGATCGAAGGCAGGACATGGCTACAGCCATTCAGTTATTCCCGTCCCTTAGGAGTAGAGAATCAATTGTAAGAGAACAACTGAAACATTGTACTGATTTTTGGGCCAATTTATGGCTGCATGTACTCAACTCTATATGAAATGAATTCTTTATTCATTATTTGAGTGTTTTTATGCTTCTGTTGTTTAGCATTTTCTATAATCCTTATATTTCCCATACAGTTGGATAATAAGGTTTCAAGTACTTGCCATTAATTTTCTTAGAATGCACATATCCATTCAGATTTCTCAAATAGTATGCCCCCAGGCAAGACTCTATGAATTTGATATGGACCTTCCCAATTAGGTGATCATTTACCAAACTTATGGCTTTTAATTCCTATTGGAAGTATTGTCTTCCATACCAAATCACCTTCATTAAAACTAATGTGCTTAACCTTCTTATTGTAGCTCTTGGCTGCCTTTTTCTTTTGGAACAGAATATTGTTTGATGCAAGAATTCGAGCTTCATCTATACTCTCTAATTCCAAAAATATGCTTTGATGGTATTGCTCAGAAGTTAACTAGTCCTGGCATTTCACTCTCAAAGACTTAATGTTAATTTCTACAGGCAACACTGCATCATGTCCATATACTAAAGCATAAGGAGTTACTCATGTACTTGATCTTGGAGAAGTCCTATAAGCCCATAATACATCCAACAACAAATTATGCCAATCCCTAGGATTGTCTTCCACAACTCTTTGTATTCATTTTTTCAAGGACTTGTTGGATAATTCTATTTAACCATTTGCTTGTGCATAGTAAGGGGTGGAATTAACAAAACTAATTCCAAATTCTACTGTGAAGATTTATCATCTTTCCATCAAATACAATCCCATTATCTATAGTTATGGTCTGTGGGATGCCAAATCTGTGGATCAGATCTTTAATAAATTCAATAACCTCAGTTTGTACCACAGCTTTATATGGTTTAGCTTCAACCCACTTAGTGAAGTAATCTGTAGCCACTAGGATGAAACAATGGTGCTTCGAAGAGGGTGGATGTATTTTCCCTATCATATCCATAGCCCAACCTCTAAATGGCCAAGGCTTCACAACTGCATGTAAATCAGTTATTGGTACATGTCTTATCATGTCATGTTTTTGGCATGCTTGGCAACCTCTAGCATACTCTATACAATCTTTAAGGATAGTTGGCAAATAGTAGAAATGCCTTCGAAGCAACGATTTCATCTTTACATCATGCTAATGGGCACCACAAATGCCTTTATGAACTTCAGCCATGGCTGTCAATGCTTCCTTCGGCCCTAGACATTCCAATAACAATTCATTTACTCCCCTTTTGTAAAGAGCATTACCATACACTATGTATTGCATAGATTGTAATTTGATCTTTCTGCTGGCTTTCGAAGATGGGCCAGTTAGGTACTGCATTATTGGATGTCTCTAATCTTGATCTTGTAAGCCATTATGATTAACTTCTAACACTACATTTCCTTTAGCTAAAGGTGATATTAATTTTTGATATGTTACTTGACTTATGTTTATTTAAGTGTCACCCCTTCTTCTGAAATTCAAAACTTTCTGAGCTACATCATTAGCTTTGTTATTCATGAACCTTGGGATATAATTTACATTTGCTATCTGAAACTGAGAAAGCAAATGTAATGCAACAACACAGTATAGCAACATGCTTGCACTTTGACATTTGAAAATTCCTTTTACTTGGTTGACTACCAATTGAGAATCTCCAAATATATCAACTGCATGAGCTTGTAATTCAATAAGCATTTCCAGTCTCATTATTAAAGCTTCATATTCAGCTTGATTATTGGAACAAGTAGTTTCATCCACTCTGAAACCGTGTGTGGTTTCTACCCCCTGTGATGACTTAATTACAACACCAATTCCAGCCAAACCATTAGCCTTTGACCCGTCGAACCACATCTGTCATGGCTCAACATTGATCATACCAAGATCCATTATCTCCTAGCTTTCCGTTTGACATGAACGATCTGCCAAAAAGTTTGCCAAAACTTGTCATTTTACTGCCTTCTGGGGGGACATATTCTAGATGAAACTCTGACAAGGCTAATATCCATTTGCCAATTATTCCTCTCAACATTGGTCTAGATAACATATACTTAACCAAGTCTGTGGTTGCAATTACCGAGACAGCATTAGGCAAAAAATAATATCTTAATTTCATTATTGCAAAGTACAATGCATGGCACAACTTTTTAATAGCTGAATATTTACATTCACAAGAATTTAAAAACTGACTAAGGTAATAAACTGCTTGCTCCTTGCCTTCTAGGCTAGGAAAGCTCCCAATGAATCCTCTGCTATAGCAATGTATAACTTCAAAGGCTTGTCGCTCTTTGGTGGCATCAGCACTGAAAGCTTGGCCAAGTAGGCTTTAATTCCTTCGAAAGCAGTTTGATATTTTGCTGTCCACACAAACTCCTCTTCATCTTTCAACTTTAATAAAGAAGAAAATATTTTAGTTTTCCCTACAGTGTTAGAAATAAATCTTCCAAAAAAATTAACCTGACTAAGGAACTTTTGTACTTCTTTCTTACTTGATAGAGGCTTGGCCTCAATGATGGTTTTGGCTTTATTCTGATCAATCTGTATTCCCTTCTTGTGTACTACATGGCCCAAGAAGTTTCCAGCTGATATACCAAAAACACATTTGAGAGGATTAAACTTCAACTTGAACTTTTTCATTCTTTCGAATACTGCTTCCAAGTGAACCAAGTGTTCCTCCATGGACTGAGATTTTACTACAATGTCATCAATGTAACACTCTAAATATCCTCCAATGAGATCATGAAAGATAGTGCTCATTGCCCTTTGATATGTGGCCCTAACATTCTTCAGACCAAATGGCATTTTAACCCATTCGAATGTGCCAATGTTTTCAGGACATTTGAAAGCTGTCTTATGGTTATGAACATCCTCCTCTGCAATGCAGATTTGGTTGTAACCAGATTGTTTGTCCATCATAGACAAAATCTTGTGCCCTGTTGAACTATCCACCAATAAGTCTACTATGGGCATGGGGTACTCATCTTTTGGAGTTGCTAAGTTCAGGTTTCTAAAATCGATGCATACCCTCATTTTACCATTCTTTTTAACCACAGGCATAATATTGGACAGCCATTCAACATATTTGGTTGTTCTAATAAAGCCTGCCTTAAGGAGCCTAAGAATTTCCTCATTGACCTTCTAAACCACTTCAGGACTCATCCTTCTTGGCTTCTGCTTGTATGGCTTGAAATTAGACTTCAAAGGGAGCCTATGTTCTACTAATGATCTGTCCAATCCAGGCAGCTCATTATAAGACCAAGCAAAGCAATCCTTATATTGTTTTAAGACAACCAATAATCGGTTTCTATCACAAGGACTTAACCAAGCAATGATATAAATAGGTTGTTATGAAGAACCTCCCCCTAAATTGACTTCTTCCAAGGGGTCTTGTACTTGAGCACTCACTAATGCTTCTTTTTTGATTTCTTCTGTCCTCGAAGCAACTTCTTGGTTTTGTTCTGCTCCCACTTTCTCTGGTTCAACATCTTTGCCTTCTTCCTCATAGACAAAGTCTGTCTATAAGGCTTCTTCTTCCTGTATTTCTTGGTCTTTTGTTTCGATGTCTAATACACAGTATTTATCAAAGGTCAAAGACCTGACCTTTTGTTGCTCCTGCTTACAACCAACTACCATGGCTTCTTTCTCTTGTTCTTAAACCTTCTGGACTATTGATTTTATGTCCAACATTGAAAACTTAACTAAAGCCAAGGGTCTGGCTTCTTGGGTTTCATTTTCTTGCCTACAACCAGGCACCATTATCATCCTTGATGACAAATTCTTTATCAGCACTCTCTTGCACTAAGTGCTTTAGGTGTGTTACTTCCTCATCAGCCGTCACTTCGACTAAACCATCAGGTTTTCTTAATATACTGAGTGGTGTTACTCCTTTAGTATACAATTTGGCCTCTGCAAAGTTAGCACAAGTGATAAAGGGTTAAGAGTCTGCATTGATCTCCTCTGTTTCTCCATTGCATAAGGCCATCATTATCTTTTGATGTAGAAAGGAAGACACACATTTGTTGGTGTGAATCCAATCCCTGCCAAGTAAAGTAGTATACTTGGCATTGCTGTCAATAACAAAGAATGCCGTCATGCAATCTCTAGTTCCCACACTCAAGTTGATGGGCAAAATACCCTAAGGCATCTGCTTATCCCCAACGAAGCCAACAATGGTTGTGCTGGTTGGGATTAATCTGGGGTTTCTTTTTCCCAGTTTCTTCAAAGAGGACTTCGGAAACAAGTTCACTGCTGCCCCATTATCCATCAATACCTTGTTCATTTGTATCCCATTGAAAAAAGCCTTGATATACAAGGGCTTAACGTGTTGTGTCATAGAAGTTGTAGGATACTCAAAGGGATATGAGAGATTAATACTCACTTCCTCACTCTCATCTTCAATTTCCATTGGTGTGGCCACTTCAGACTCGTCTTGAACCATGCTAACCTGTGAATCTTCACTAGAAATTGGAATAGGGTCAATTTCCTGACCTTCTTGGTTTCCATCTTCAGCTTGAAACTCTTATGGCAATATATACACCATATTCACTAACACTGGAGGAAATGAGCCAAACTGAACTGTTGACTACACTTGTTTCTTTTCCAGGCTAACTTGTTCAGTTATTTCAGAAGCATCTTCCATGCTGCACTCTGGTACTTCAGTACTAGTGACTTCCTTCAAATGGTCTGCTCCTACTGATTTTTCGACCAAAAATGGCGCTGTTTGGCAACATGAGTTTCAGGCTATTATAGCCTAATTTTGAAAATCAGCCCAAAAGCCTACACTGTAGTAACTTTTTTCTTGATTTTCCAAAAAAAAAAAAATAGGCTGAGCGCTGGACAGTGTAGGCTGTGCCTACACTGTCACAGCCGGTAATGGTTACATCAACAGCTCAATTACCATTTTGCCCCTCAGCCGGAAATTAAAAAAAATATAATTGTAGGGACAAAATGGTCATTTTAATTACAAACATCTTTTCAACACATTTTTTAATACAACAACTCAAATAAAAATTTAACCCAACTTCCCAAACACAAAACTAAAATAACCTACTAAAATAGCCAAAAAGCCAAATAGCCTACTAAAATAGCCACTTCCCAAACAAGGCCAATGTCTGTTCAGCCATGAAGGCTTCAAACATCTCATCCTTAGCCATTTCTTTCCTTTGGCCTAGTTCAACTTCTTCTTCTGTCTCACTATCACTTTCCATCAAGACCTACTAAACTGGATCTTTCCCTGGCTTTTAGTTCAGTGTAAACTTTAGCCGATTGCTCTTTGCTGACACTTCTTTTGTTCTGATGAGCCAATTTTGGACTAGAATCCAATTTTGGACTTTTTTTCCCCCTCTGTCTGGCCTTTTGACTGGGCCAATGAAGAACTTTCTCCACTTTCTTTTAGATCCTTTTGGTACTGAGTGTACCTTCGCTGGATTTTCCTCCTTTAAGACCTGGAGATTACTGGAACCATATTTGGTTCCTTTGTTTTTGGATGCTTTAGTAATACCCAATTATTTGGAGCCACAAAGGAAGGTTTAATCATTCTACCCTGGTCTCCAAAGACACTTCTCTGGGCAGGCATTTCCTTAGGCTTGTTCTGCATGACAAACCAATCTAGAACCCCAGATACCCATTAACTTACTAGTTTAGTTGCTGAACTAGCTCTTTTTGCCTTCGAAACCAACTTCGAAGCTGCCTGTGGACGCCACTGCTTGGCCTTGATCCCCTATCTTGAGCCTAATTCAGGCCTTCTGTCATGGTGGTTACTTCTATCTTGTTTGAGGCTGATCTTGGAGACCAATCTTTGGCTTTGATTCCATAACTTGAGCCCACTTCAGCCCTCTTCTCAGGATAATTTCCTTTCATCCTGTAGTCGTTGGGTGGTCTGAACTCATGCAGAGATCTCTTACCCTTGGGATGCATTCTAGCGGCTGGTGGTCCAACTAAGAATGGCTGCTGTCTGGGACCAGTTAAGTATGGCCTCTTGTTGTAGGCAGTGGTTGGTTTAGGGCGTCTCTGTACATCATTATAAGACTGTTTTCCATCAATTGGGAGACCTTTCAACCATTTGTAACTTAACCTACACCTGGGACACATCCTTTGCATGACAGCTGCTTCTAGAGCGTCATCATCCAGTGCCTCCTCACTAGAGTCCTCATTTTGGTCCAAAAAGCTCTGTCCATTTGCTGGCAAACTTTTGATATCTTTCTTGAAAGCAATTTGGCTTGCAACATGCATCTGCACATTAACCTCCTTCAATTCCTTCAAGGATAGGTTTTAGAAGTCTGGCATACCAACATTGGCTGTAGCTTCTCCAATCTCTGGGAATGGGTTAGTGTCAATCCCCATAGCTTTCTCTGCTTTGGTTGGGAACTTTAAACTCCATTTTCGAATCTGTTTTTGGATCCTGTCTTGAAAAACAATACAGATTTTAGTTGAACGAGACCAAAAATTGTGCCATTTACAATACATTTTCCCTTTAAGTTCTTATGGGGAAGGGATTTTAACTCCATTTGGTAACTTTAGAAAATTTGCTGCAAGCAAATGATCAAAAATGTCATCTGCCTTTGTTAAATCAAAAGAGTATTTCCTATGAAGGTCTTTCTTTTTAAATTGCTAGTCTATTGTAGTATCCTTATGAATTAATGCCTCACAGGTCATAGGCTCTTTTCCTACGATCTCTACTTCATCAATCTCGTAATTAGGGTCTCTATAATAAGTCTTGTATGATGCATTACTTCAATCTTGTTGTTTCTCAAGTAATGATTCATATCTAGACACCTTATAGGTTAATTCCACTAAATCTCGAAACTCAGTTGAGTCGAACTTCTTTCGAAGCCTATACTCTAAACCATTTTGAGCCAATCTCACAAATGCAGGCTTTGGTAGAATGACCCTACGCTTGTTTCGTGCTCTTTTGAATTTGGCAATAAATTGAACAACCTTCTCATTAGGCTTTTGACTCAACCTTACCAAGTCTGCTATGAAAACTTCTGGCTCTGTTTGGAATAATTAGCATGAAATGCCTTCTCCATTTGCTGTCAATTTTGGATAAAGCCAGGTATGAGGTTAATATACCATACAAAAGCTGCCCCAATTAAAGAATTTGGGAAGAGTCTCAACTTCATATAATCATTATTGGTAAATTCCCCACATTGGGCTGCGAACCTAGCAATGTGTTCTATTGTTGACTGGTTTCCATTTCCATAAAAGAGAGCAAAATCTGATATTCTAAACCCCCTTGGGTATTTATGCACCCTATCCATCCATTCTGGGTATGGCTTTCTATACACAAGAGTTTGAACCTCCCAAGCCATAGGTCCACACATTTCTCTGACAATATCAGTAATTTGGTCCCTAGGAACCATATTTTGTGCTTGTTGGACTACCACTGAAGGAACAAACACAGGATTTGGTAGAAACCCTTGTACTTGAGGCCCTCTTGGTCCATAGGGAGGTATATTTGGGAGTGGTTGTCCCTGTGGTACTGGCTGCTATTGAGGGTATGGTTGACCTCTCTAAGCCTGTCCTGCGAAAGGACCTGCGAAAGGTGCTGCAATAAGAGGAACAGGTGTTGTTTTTCTCCCAACCGCAGGAAACCTTTCCAACCCCCCAGGTGTGAATTCGAACAGAGGATTAGTGAACCCCCTTGTGCCGGGTATGACTTCGAACATGGGATTTGGAAACATTCTCATGCCATTTTCTTGTATTGGCCCAGATCCACCAATTTGTATGGCTTCGTTGTTAGTTAATGAGACATTTTGATTTACCACAGGCCTCGAAAGAGGCTCATACCATGACTGAGGTATAAGTGATGGTCTTTCATAATTTTGATTATTAGTCTGACCATTAGTATGCCCATTACTTTGCATAGGCTGTTTATCTCTAGCTAATCTTTGCTGAGGAATATTTGAATTTTCCTCCATATGCCTTGTGCTAGTTGGTTGATGGGAATTCATTCGATCCATAAAGGATATTGCCTATCCTTCCATTATGTTCATTAACTGCTGTCCCATGGCATCTATCAAGCCTCCTCATGGATTCATTGGCTGAGTAGATAGAACAGTGGATGGTCCAATTCCATGGCCTCGTCCAATATTTTGAACATATGGTGCATGTTCTGAATTGCTAGTCTGTTCAACCATAGGTTCTGATGAGATAGGTGTTTCTATAGGATGTGTTATCACATTATCCTTTGGATCAGGTACTTTTACCTCTTCCTCCACACCTTCTTCCAAGCGTTCATTTTCTCATTGTCTCCTACATCTAGCCATTTCAATTAGTCCCACTGGGCGTGCCAAAAATATATGTTGGCTTTTTTGTCTTTCGAAGGTTAATAATGTAATTTTAAGCATGCCAGTAAGGATCAATCAGTCCTTACAGAATATTAATTGCCAACCAATTATCAGACGATTGTGTTTTAGTTCTCTCAGCCTCAATAAAGAGGACTTTTACTGGTAGTTTATTTAGGAGAATTTAGTAAATAACAAGTGAAGAATAATTTTAGAATCTGAATTTCATTAAGTAAAATGAAAAACTTACAATGATCTGACCCAGCCTCGTAGAGATTTACAGCAACAAGCTATCTGAAACTATTCCTAGGAATGAAGTGCAGTACAGGAATTGAAGTGTAGAAATGTAAAGAACTATAAAAACTGAAAGGAAAAACGAAGTAAGTTGGTTTTTTTGATCTGAGTCTAGATCCTTCATTCTGAGGCCTTCTCTACTATTTATACTTTCCAATAATAACCGTCGAAGTGAGCTTTCAACCGTCGAAATGTCCTCCCATGATTGTTAAACATGCTCTCTCACAGTCAATCCCACTACGCCACTCTTGCAGTTAGGTTTCCCTCTTAATTTTGAATTTAAACTTTGTGAATAACCGTTAGGCTACATCATCTTGTATTTTTCGCTGATCTAGCACTACGCAGATCCATGATTACCAATGCTAACTACTACGTGTCTGATTTCGATTGAAGACTTGTACTAACTCTCTATGTTGCCCTCATCTCGCCACGTGTTACGCTGTGATTGGTCTATACAAAAGATGCAGCCAACAGAAGCACATCATGCAACTAGGCTATTTAAATATGACTTGAAAATTTAATGAGTTTTAAAATATGTTTAGGGGCCGTTTAGCAATGACTTTTTTAGTTGACGTTTTGATCTTTTTGACTTTTTTAGCCTGAGGTTTTTTGTTTGTTTGGCTTTTTGGCTTTGGAATAACAAACTTTTCGTTGGCTTTTATGGCTTTTTGACTTTTTGACTTTTTTAATTTTTTTTGTCTTTTTGTGATTATTTAGCTCAAATAATTTGCCAAATCAGGACTTAAACTTGATTTGTTTACATAATGAGTCAATCTTAAATAAATTTTTAACAAGCTAAATATGAACAGATTGATTTATTATAATACTTATAAGATTATTGAGCTAAATAATAAATTATCAAGTATGATCGAATAATTTAATAAATTTTAAAATATATTATAATTTAATTAATTTATATAACCAGCCGAATTCAAAAAACTTTCTTTGTTTAATAACCCTCCGTACAACTTTGCAGAACAATGAAGGTTTCCATATACACACCTCCCAAAGAGGGAGATAAAAGATCCACACTTGCTCCAAGTAACTCTAATTCAACAAGAAGATTTTTTTTTTTTTTTTTGGTGATCGTATCGTTCACTCGACTCAAGTCAATTGAGCTCAAGTTATCTTATATTTCTAAACAATTGAGAATTAGTTTTGGGAGATTTTAAAATTAATGATCAAATAAATTTTCAATAATTTTTTAAGAAATTTAAATTTAAAATTTAAAATTTTATTTACAAATTTTTACTGTTAAAGTTCATATTTTCTTATATATGACATATTAAAAACGTGAGAATTTGAGCATGTGAATTTGATATCTTTTTCTTGTCAATTGAACAATTTTTTTTTACAAACGAAAGTCAATAGTTAATTGTTATATATTAGCACCTTAAGAGAGTTGTCAATAGCTAATTGTTATATATTAACACTTTGAAAGAGTTGAAACTTACACCCATACACCTTGTAAAAAAATTTTGCCCTACTATTCCACTCCTACAGGTGGAACCTAAAACCTACCAAAAAATTAACCAACTAAATTAGAACCCTTCGTTTTGTGAACTGAACAAAAATGTTTAGGACCCATTTTTTTTTGGAGACTCCCACAACTATTTTTAGATCTCAATCATTGATGTATGTGTGAGACCCACTCATAAATGTGTGGAACCCACGCCATATCCAAAGGGGATTGTATGGGTTTCAAAAAAAGAGGTCTCAATCATTGTTGATCTAACAAATTTGTAAAAATGCTTGGGACCCCTTTTTTTGGAACCTCTACAATCCTCTTTGGATCTCAACCATTGATGTATATATAAGACTTACTCATATATATGTGAAATCTACACCATCAATAATTAAAATTCAAAAGAAATTATAGAAGTCCCAAAAAAAAAAGGTCTGAATCATCATTGATAAATTTGTATCAGATTGCATCAAAAAGCACGAACAAGTGGGATCTGAAATGCATCCTCTTCCTCACCTACCGTTTTCAAATAGTGTGATGTTGGTCTCCAGTCCAATTTCAATTAGACCGTATTGTTGGGCCTTTGTAGGCTTATCACGGAACCCATATCGATAATCTAAACCGTCGATGTGTAGAATTTGTCAAATAATTTATCCCTACAAAAAATCACGATAATCAGATATCGATTGCTACTTGATCAGTTCACATTTCTGTTAATAATTTTTTTAAATCATACTAAACGTTGATAGAAATATGATCTGATCAAGTGACTACCGATATCCGATCAAAGTGATTTTTTATAAAGATGAAGTACTCGACAAGTTTTACATATTCAACGATTCAGATTTTTGATACAGACTCCATAATGAACTCACAAGATCCAACAATACGATTTAGTCCGATTACGAACTAGACATATGCTCCACCTTTCCAAATACTTGTGCCACACTCCACGAATTTGAATGTGCTTCCATCTTGTAGCTTTCTCCATCATCAACTTTTTCTTTTGGGTTTCTATTTTTTATTTTTTTGATACATTAGGGGTGTATTTGGTTCATGTATTTGAGAAGAGCTTTAAAAAATAAAATAAAAAAAAATATGTCAAAAGTGTGTAAAATTGTTATATGTTATTTATATTTCACTCACATTTTTCTTTTTTTCTTTCTAAATCTCTAATCAAACTCATAAATTTAAACACAAATAAAGTATAACAAACTTTGTATATAGTATGACTTAAACCCTTTAACTTTTTAATTCACATAATACATCACTCTCTTTTCATCAATAATACATTAATCATATATATGAGACAATGTCATTATCATATCTTTTATATGAAATTTTCTCATTCATTTTCATGTCTTTACATTATTTGCATTAATTTCAATAAATTTAAGGAGTGGTTATTTCTACTTTATTTTGCTATAAATAAACTTTTTTTTGTCATTATTAATATATGTAGTTATATTAATATTATTTCACACAAAATACATTTACTGAAAAAATCAAAATTCAAGTATATTAATATGGAAAAGTCTACAATGTACATCTTCTAAAAGGGCATATGATATGCACTTATTGTGTGGTTCATATTATGCCACGTCATAAAAAGTAACTTGCTAAACAGGTCATTTAACAGGTTACATGAAAGAGTCATAACATTTTTCAAATATCATAACAATATTATAATGAATCATAACAATGTCATAATATTCACCAAAGTATCATAACAAAGACACTATAAATCATAACAATATAATGACAACTCATAACAAATATAGTTATTTCTAATTAATTATCATAACATTTGAATCGTAACATTTTTTATTATGATTCATCATGACAAATCATAATTTTTGGTGGTACAAATCATAACTTTTACTGATGAATCATAACCATAACACATTGAGTATAACTTTTTTTCCCACAATCATAACGACATTAACAAACTATCATAACTTTTATCAATGAATCATAACATAGCACGTTGATTGTAATTTTGTCCCGAAAATCATAACAACATTAAGAAAACATCATAACTTTTAAAATTTCAAACACAATTAATTGTGTAATCAATTGGTATAGCATATTGGAGTGAATCGAAAATCATAATTGATTGCAAAATCGATTGGATTGAAAGACCACAATTGATTATACAATCGATTAGTGGCTAGAGTTTTGAACTATCACAATTGATTGTACAATCCATTAGAATATAAGGGAGATTCAAATATCACAATTGATTGTACAATTGATTGGTTGATTGGTCGCCATTTTTATGTAATTTTGTTGTTGTATTTTCATTACCTCAAACATTATCACTAACAAAAACGCATGACACTTCAACTACGCTTTTCGTTTTACAACTCTCTCTCTCTCTCTCTCTCTCTCTCTCTCATTATCGTCAATGTTAATGTTACCTGAAATGTTGTTGCTATGACTATCTCATCGGCTCTCACTCTTTTTTTCCTTGTTATTATTAGTGAATTAGATAACAATGTTATTGTTACCAACTTCAATTAATCATGCCCTTTGATCCACTGAAACACAACCATCATTATCGACTTAGGCCATTATAATAGCATTGTTGCCACTACTAGTGTCATGTTGTCATTATGTCCAAATGATGACGTCGGGTATAAATGACTTTCACACACACTACAAGAATTTTCACTTTTGGCGAATAAATTTTTAGTCGCCAAAAGTTAATTTTTGTATACAAAAAATAAATAACTTTAACTGTTAAAGTACATACAAACCAACTATTGTCCAAACTAAAATAATAATTCCATACAAAATATAGAATCCTACAAAAAGCAAAGCCTTCCATATACAAAAATTACATTTACTACCATGTGAAATGACCATTTGGCATGGTACAAATTACCATCGTAATCTGTACCACGACAAAAGGTGATGTACGTACCAAGACAAAAGTACATCTATGCACCACGACAAAAAATCATATATATGTACAGCGACAAAAGGTGATCTATGTACCATGCTAGTAATTATTTGTTGGCTGCCAAAAGTTTTCTGTATCAGTAATAGTGAACTGCACAAAAGCCGGGGATGACAAAAGTATTACATTAGTTCTATACAAAAGTGAAATTTCTTCTCCATACACCAAGGTATTACTCTAAGAGTCCACGCAACAAACTCGTCTACAAAAAACAAAAAAAAAACAAAAAAACATTAGAATTGGATCCAAAAATGCCCAACTTCATAAATGAATTTGGGAACAAGTGACAAATAACATATCAAAGAAGCAACCTTCCATGATGAATCAATTATCAGTCTTTCTAAAGTATTTTGTTATAAGGAACATTGTTAAATGCAGAACAATCATTACTAAATCTGTCATTATTAACATAAAGCTAATGTAACAATCTTCTATTTGTATGCAACATGTATCCAAATTCTGTGGCTAAACCAATATCAAAGCCCAATGTGAATAGAAACTATTCTTTTTACCAACTTCCTCATTAATTGTTTGCAAAAGGCACTTGAATCATTAGATTGGATATAAAACTATCCCTACTTATTAATGTCTGTCAGTGCCATTTCATTCAGGATATTAGAACATGTGAGAAAAATAATAACCAAAATAAAGTTCAATCACAAAAGGAAATATGTAAAAATGTATGTTTAATCATAAAAGCAACCTTCCGTGATGAATCAATTATCAGTTTTGGGCATATTCGGCTCTAACTCCCAACCAACGGGTCCGAATTACATTTTGTCACTTGTCACAAGTCCTATTTGTCATAGGGAAGCTACCCGTGAGAGTCACACGGCGGTTCGGGGGCTGTTTTGAATTTTCGCCCTTGAAACGCCCTTTTTTGAGTAAATTTTGGGCGTATTCGGCTCTAACTCCCAACCTACGGGTCCGAATTACATTCCGTCAGTTGTCACAAATCTTATTTGTCATGGGGAAGCTACTCGTGAGAGCCACAAGGTGGTTCGGGGGTTGTTTTGAATTTTCTCCCCCAAACCACCCTTTTTCGAGTAAGATTTGGACATATTCGGCTCTAACTCCCAACCTACGGGTCCGGATTACATTCTGTTAGTTGTTACAAGTCCTATTTGTCATGGGAAAGTTGCCCATGAGAGTCACACGGTGGTTTGGGGGCTGTTTTGAATTTTCGCCTCCGAAATGCCGTTTTTCGAGTAAATTTTGGGCGTATTCAACTCTAACTCCCAACCTACGGGTCCAAATAACATTCTGTCAGTTGTCACAAGTCCTATTTGTCATGGGGAAGCTGGCTGTGACAGTTACATTGCGGTTCGGGGGCTGTTTTGAATTTTTGCCCCCAAAACGCCCTTTTTCGAGTAAGTTTTGGGCGTATTCGGCTCTAACTCCCAACCTATGGGTCCGAATTACATTCCATCAGTTGTCACAAGTCCTATTTGTCATGGAGAAG
>JAPPVO010002503.1:0-19013 GCA_030407325.1 Camellia japonica | reverse complement strand
AGAGGGATGAGGCAAGAGAGGCGAGAGTGAGAGCATCGGGAGAGGGATAAGACGAGAGCGAGAGAGAGGCTCAAGTGAGAGTGCTGATTTTGTTTGGAGAGGGAAGAGAGTGAGAGATGAGAGAAATTTTTAGTTTCGAGCCATTCGAGCCCGGTATAATTCGAGCTATGGATGATTTTCCCCCCCAAAAATGCCATTCCAAAACACCCAAAAATCCAACCGTTGGAAGCAGTTACACGCCCCGCCAAAACCGCAGATCTCTGATACATACACACACATAAATCTGTACATGTATATATATAGCATTTTTGGGTGGTCTCATGATACGATCCATTGAAATCCTACGGTGGTCAATTTTCCTTCATTTTCTTCATCTTTTGAAAGACAATTTCACCATTAACAAATCACCCACTTGCTCACCCTTCAAACGAAATGAAACTGTAACATGCCCGGGGGGGTACCCGCGCGCGTTAAACAGTTCGGACTCCCGAGATCTCTTTGATCTCAAGTTTCACGAGTGCAATGTGAAACGTAGATGAGAGTCCAGATTTGGCAACTTTTATTGAAAATCCATTTTATTGCAATTTTGTCAAAAATGGACTGCGTCATCAGATCTCAGAGTCGCCACCTAATATTTTGGGAAATTAGGAAACCCATGACTCGGTGCCAAAGGCCACTGTTCGTCGTAACCAAGGATGCTTGGCTCGGAACCTTGGGTATGAGAGGGGAAGGTCAATAATGAGCACCCCCGCTCACCCGATCAAAAGATCGGCCTCTACTAAACCATGATATGACTTTTATTTTCTTTATATGTTCATGTTCTGCTTATTTTAGTAAATCCTAAAATTTACTATGTGAAGCATACAAGTATAGACTAGTTTGCTCAAATTGGAACAATTCAACTTCATGTTTATTTTTTTTGAAAAAGGTTTGAATTTGCCACAATCTAGTGGGCTTAACGCGTACAATCTTTGAATCATTCCATTTACAAGCACGCCTTCATCCACAGGCATTCAAACAGTTTATCATTTAATCAAGTAGCCTCATGGTAGGATGCTAAACATAATAAGAAAATCACACACAAATGGGATGCTAAAGCATAAAAACTCACAGATTGACCGACGTCCCTCGAACAACTACAAAACAAAAGTTAGTGAAATATGCATGATCTTATATACAGAATCCTAATGCAATTCACTCATGAGATGCACTAAAGATTTGGCTTCTAAAATATGGCATGTGAATCATCTTAAAACATCCGATAGCACACAGAATCATGGGATAATCAATTGAAGCATAAAGATGCAAATTTAGCCAAATCTTATGCATGAATCATGGATGTAAAGCAGGGATATGCATGACATGTCAAGATATATACATACACACAGTTAGGGAAAGCGATAAAAGAATGGGATAGAAAGAAGCGGGGTGGGGGAATTATTACAACACGTTGAATATTACAAATCCAATGAGGGAGAGAGGAGAGAAAAATAAAATAAAAATAAAACCTCACAACACTCAAAATGAAAATAAAATAAAGAACTGCATCACTGGCGCATTCCACTCCTTTTCGCATGTCCCGGGCTCCGCGACACCACATGATTCACATTTTCCAGATTCAAGCGGCAGACCAAGGAACGGATTTGAAATCTGACTCGCATGACTTATAGGGAAATCACTATTGGATGATGTGCAAATTTCCTCAGTCTACAACTCTCCCCACATCTCTGCAGCCCAGCTTTGGCAGGCGACGTGAAACCAACATAAATATTTATAACAATCTTTTTTGTTTTTTTTTTATTACCCACACCCATGACCATGTGAAACCAACATAAAATATTTCTAAAAATCCTATGTGACCCCAAAAAAATCTTTTTTTTTTGTTTTTTTTTTTACCCACAACCCACAAAGTATGTCACACCACACACACCCACCTACCACCTTTTCTCTCTCTAAGCCGAGAGAGAGAGAGAGAGAGAGACCCGTGGGTGTTATGCATGGGTGTCCATGCATGGAGTGAAGAGTTGGTCTATGGCCGTGGCTGGGTGTGTTAGAGAGAGGAGAGAGAGAGGTGGGCTAGAGAGAGAGGGAGTGCCGTGTGTGTTAGTGAGTGAGGTGAGAGAGGAGAGGGAGAGGGAGAGGTAGTGTGTTGCTGGATGCATGGCCGTGGGTGTGAGAGTGAGGTGAGGGAGAGAGAGAACCGTGTGGTGTGTGAGTGATAGAGAGAGAGGTGAGGGAGAGAGAGGAGGGAGACCACGGTGGGTGTGTGGGTGTGCTGGGTGTGTTGATGCTAAAGAAACAAAGCTAAGAGAGAGAGGAGAGAGAGAGGGAGAGAGAAGAGGGAGGCCACGGTGGTGGTGGCTGTGCATGTGTGAGAATAAAGGTGGGTGACAGTGTGTGCATGTGAGTGCATGCATGGGTTGTGCATGGTTAGAGAGAGAAAGGTATCGTGTGAGGGATGGTTATGGTGGGTGTGGTCTACGGCCGTGAGGAAGGGAAAGAAAGTGAGGTGTGTGTGAGTGTGGGTTGAGGTGCATGCATGGTGTGGGTTTCAGAGGTGCCGTCTCTCTCCTCTCTAAACCGTGTGGGTTGTGGTGTGTTGAAGTGTGTTGTGTGTCACCACCGTGGGTGCGTGCCTGAGTGAGAGCATATGGAGGAGGGAGGAGATAGCGGTTTTGAATCTGTGTGTGTGCAGCCGTGTGGGGTGGTGCTGTGATGTTGCATGTATTGGGTGCGGGTGTGTGTAGTGTCATTCAAGAGCCGTGAGGGAGTGTGTTCATGGTGAGTGTTGGGTCTGTTAGCAGCTGGGTTTGCTCGGTTTTGAGAGAGAGAGAGAGAGAGAGAGAGAGGTGCCGAGTGAGGGAGAGGTTGGGTCTTGTGTGTGCTCTCTACATGCATGGTGAAGATGGTGTGTTGCTGTGGTGTTAGTGCATGTTTGGGTGTCTCCTCTCCAACTGGGTGTATGTGTGTCACAGTCTGTGTATGTGTAGGTGTGTTCTCTCCCAAAGCCGTGTATCCCTTTTAGAGAGAGGGAGAGAGCTTCAGTGGGGTCATCCCTTTTCTTTTCTCAGTTGCCCCTCTGTATATCTCCATTACCAAAACCTCATCATGCTATCCATCATGCTCTCCATCCACACCTTGATCACCCCCTTTTCTTTTTTTCATATGCTGTCCTCTCCAACTCCATGTGCTGTATTTTTCTATTCCAATAACCCCTCTGTTGGAGCCTCCTTCATCAAGGCATTCCACTATCCACACTTTACACACAATCTTCCACCGAATTAAACAGACCACTCACTTCTATTTTATTTTTATTTTTGTTTTTTTATTCTTTTTGCTACTATTTTCTTTTTGCTTTTATTCTTTATTTTTAGGGGAACTTACTGATAAGTCCCATGCAACAAGTTCAAGATCCAGCTAATCCCAAAACAAAATATTTGTACCAATTAGTCCACACATATTTTTAATTGTTACCAAAAAATCCTTTTTTTTTTTTTTTAATTTACAGACACTGTTCACATCTTACTATCGTCGGACTTCCATCAAACGGTCGCCGGAGACTCGTCGGAATGTTCAACATCGCCAGAAAGTCGTCGGAATGTTTAAAACATGTTATGAAACTGTAAAATTTTACAGTTCTAAAGCATGTTATAAAACTGTAAAATTTTACAGTTTTAAACCATGATTCATTCCAGCACCAAAAAAAAAAATTCAAACTGCAAAATTTTACAGTTTTCACCGCCTGTAACTAAAACTCGAAAATTACTTGTTCAGAATTCGAAAATTTTCTCATTACAAATCTGTGTGATAGCTGTACAAATCTAAGTCATTACAGATCTGTTTCAATGATATTATAGATCTATTTTATCATCAACAACAACAACCATAGATCAACAACTATCCCCCAAAAAAATCTGTAAATAGAGAGAGAAAGAGAGAGAAATTGACAAAACCATATTTATGGAAGATTCTTACAACCCCTTCTCTGGATCCATCTCCGGCCATCTCTCGCTCTTCTTCCCGCAACTCTCGCGCCCACATCGAGGAAGAACTCAAGCAAGTCTTCAACAAATTCGACGTTAATTGTCGGGGTTATCCCACATCGGTTGTGGAAGGGGCTGGTGGTCAGTTTATAAGTGTGAGGGAAAGCCTCACCTCTTGAGCTAGCTTTTGGGGTTGAGAGAGGCCCAAGACCACACATCACTGGTATCAGAGCCCAGGTTTTCCAACAAGTCTCAGCCCAATAGTCCACGGAGAAACGGGTTGTCGCTGCTCCGACCCAGGGCCCGATGTGTGAGGGGGAGATTGTTGGGGTTATCCCACATCGGTTGTGGAAGGGGCTGGTGGTCAGTTTATAAGTGTGAGGGAAAGCCTCACCTCTTGAGCTAGCTTTTGGGGTTGAGAGAGGCCCAAGACCACCCATCAATGGTGACGGCAAGATCTCCTCCTCCGAGCTCGGATCCATCCTCTCCAGCCTCGGCTACCCCGACAACGATGAAGAACTCCAGACCATGATCCGAGAGGTCGATTCTGATGGTGATGGAGTCATCGATTTGGACGAGTTCATCGAGCTCAACACCAAGGATATCGATGGATGAGAGAGACGAGAGGTGTCCCAGATTGGGGAAAGGACTTTTGGGTGTGGTGAAAAAGTTATGGAATTAAATGGAGACCACATGTTTCACATGGGACCTATGGGTAATTTCCCCTTATTTTTATTATGCTCCACCCACCCTACCATTCTTTTTTTTTTTCTTTTATTATGCTCCACCCAAAAAAACCATGATAATACTATATTTTTTTTATTTTTCTTATTTTCTATTTTTTTTGTTTTGTTGTTGTCCTTTTATTTTTTTTTCTTTTATATTTATCAATATAAAACACACCTTAAAAACAAAAATATAAAATTATATAAATTAATAAAATATTAGTGATGGCCAAAATAGGGTGAGGTTTGGAACTAAAATTTCAATTTGATTTTTTGGTGAGGGTGGTCAAAATAAAATGCCCGAGTCTTAGGGCCGGTCAAAATGGGGTGTCTACAGTTGCCCCTCTTTGACAGAGCTCGAAGTCATGAAATGACGTGAGTGAATGTCAAAGCCAGAAGACGACCCTTTTGACAAGGCCGTAAGACTTGGGCAATCACACAAAATGCAATGCATGCACAAACCAGATGTAATGCAAGTGGTTGAACCCGAAGGTTGCCTATGTATCCCTTTGCAAGGAATCAAACCAGCATAGTTCAGGGGCAGGAATACAAATTATATGCTCAAAATGCAGTTTGAAAGTTGGACTTACACGCTTCGCGAAGCCGGTGTGTTTGAAAATTCATGATTATGCAAGAGAGGGAAGACCTCAACCAAGAGAAATCAACATCTTAACGCGTCTCACGCGAGAGGAGAAAATATGGTGTAAACAACAGACGCACCTGATGTTTTTAACCGAGTGAATCAATCAACCTAACGCGTCTCACGCGAGAGGAGAAGGGGTGGTGTAAACAGACAGGCGCACCTGCTGTTATTAACCAATTGGGTCAACATCCTAACGCGTCTCACGCGAGAGGAGAAGGGGTAGTATAAACAGACAGGCGCACCTGCTATTATTAACCAATTGGGTGGCCACGGATGCCGCTTTTCTGATCATATTTACAACTTTCCCTATTCTCAAACGGGGTGACAGACTAGGTTGGTTCAGTTTCCAGAGTTGAGGCGCATACAAGCTACCTCAACCTATGGGGCTACCATACAGATTTCAAGCCGAGAATGCACCCCTGGATGCATATCTGGGTATTTAAACCAGACTTTAGTCTCGGAAATCCCGAACCTTTTGCGTTCTAGGCATCGCCATTCGAACTCTAGTTTCCACCGTCGCAGTTGGTCTCCTAGGAACTCATTGCAATCACAGGCAGGTGACTATACCAGACCACCTAAAGTCGTTCGGGCACGACAAACACCAAAGGAATTGCACCTTTATAGGATTTAAGGTCTCCTAGACCATGAAAGAAGAGGGCACATCGCCTACAAATGTGCATACCACACAAATGAGAGCAAAGTGCATCGCCTACAAATGTGCATACCACACAAATGAGAGAAAAGTGCATCGCACTCAAATGTGCATACCACACAAATGAGAGAGGGGGTTGCATCACATCCAAATGTGCATACCACACAAATGGGAGAGGGTTGCATCGCATCCAAATGTGCATACCACACAAATGGGAGAGGGTTGCATCGCATCCAAATGTACATACCACACAAATGGGAGAGTGTTGCATCGCATCCAAATGTGCATACCACACAAATGGGAGAGGGTTGCATCGCATCCAAATGTGCATACCACACAAATGGGAGAGGGTTGCATCGCATCCAAATGTGCATACCACACAAATGGGAGAAAGGGTTTCATCGCATCCAAATGTGCAAACCACACAAATGGGAGAGGGTTGCATCGCATCCAAATGTGCATACCACACAAATGAGAGAAAGGGTTGCATCGCATACAGATGTGCATACCGCACAACTGAAAGGGGTTGCATCGCATACAGATGTGCATACCGCACAACTGAAAAAGGGTTGCATCGCATACAGAAGTGCATACCGCACAACTGAAAGGGGTTGCATCGCATACAGATGTGCATACCGCACAACTGAAAGGGGTTGCATCGCATACAGATGTGCATACCGCACAACTGAAAGGGGTTGCATCGCATACAGATGTGCATACCGCACAACTGAAAGAGGGTTGCATCGCATACAGATGTGCATACCGCACAACTGAAAGGGGTTGCATCGCGTACAGATGTGCATACCACACAACTGAAAGGGGTTGCATCGCATACAGATGTGCATACCGCACAACTGAAAGAGGGTTGCATCGCATACAGATGTGCATACCGCACAACTGAAAGGGGTTGCATCGCATACAGATGTGCATACCGCACAACTGAAAGGGGTTGCATCGCATACAGATGTGCATACCGCACAACTGAAAGGGGTTGCATCGCATATAGGTGTGCATACCGCACAACTGAAAGGGGTTGCATCGCATACAGATGTGCATACCGCACAACTGAAAGGGGTGAACTCGGGATCCAAACGCATCTCACGCGAGAGGAGGAATAGTGGTGTCACCAACAGACGTATCTCAACGTATTTCATACGGAGAGAGGGTAGGTTTTAACCGGGTGAATAACAATGGTGTAACCAACAGACGTATCTCAACGTATTTCATACGAAGAGAGGGAAGGTTTTAACCGAGTGAACGCCACGTCCTAACAATGTAGATTCGAAGTCCAAACGCGTCTCACGCGAATGGAGAAGGCTTTTGCTGATACGGGGTAATATCTACACAGATGCCCCTTTTCTTCCTGATCATATTCACAACTTTCCCTATTCTCCAACGGGGTGACAGACTAGGTCGGTTTAGTTTCCAGAGTTGAGGTGCATACAAGCTATCTCAACCTATGGGGCTGCCATACAGATTTCAAGCCGGGGATACACCCCTGGGTATTTAAACCAGGCTTTAGTCTCAGAAATTCCAAACCTTTTGCGTTCTAGGCCTCGGCCATTCGAACTCTAGTTTTCACTGTCGTAGTTGGTCTCCTAGGAACTCATTGCGAACACAACCAAGATAATACACAGATATGTATAGACAAAATACAGACATATACACAGATATATACGGTACATACGACACACAAATATATATAGATATATACACAGACATATACAATATATATATATAGGTATATACGACACAGACATATACGGACTTATACACAAACATATACGGATATATACATAGTTGGGGAATATTCTGTTTGCTACCGTCAATGGGAAGATGCCGTTACTGAGAAGGCATATTCTGTTTGCTGACGTCAGCACACGCACGCAAAACACGCAAAAAGAAAGGAAAAACACAAAATGCATGGACATGGGACACGGGGTGTCGAACCCCTGACCTCAAGCTCGGCCTCCGAGTCCTTAACCACTGAGCCACATCACTCTTGTGACAAAATATACAAACAAATATATATATATACTATACAAGACATATATATACATAAAACCAAAACAAACCAAAAGAAACACTCAATGTGGGGTTCGAACCCCTGACCTCAGGCTCAGCCTCTCACTCTTTAACTCACTGGGCCAAACCACTGAACCCAAGCCACACCTGTGACTCAAACGTTCAAACAAATATATAAGACATATTTCTACATAAAATGAAAACAAAACAAAACACTCAATGTGGGGTTCGAACCCCTGACCTCGGGCTCAGGCTTTCCGAATCCTCAACCCACTGGACCAAACCACTGAACCCAAGCCATACTTGTGACACAAATGTTCAAAACAATACCTATATTACATAGCTATACAATATATATACATATATGCATACACAACTCTCCCGCGTCTCTCTCTGTTTTGATAGCCACGCCTGACACGAGGCCCAACTTTTGCGTCAGCTGGCCGACAAAAGCAGGCCTCGATTTGCAGGCTCTCCTCGGTTCTCTTCCTCTCTTGTGTTTCTCTCTCGTCTTCTTCTTCTCAGCTTCTTCTGAATCAGTATCTCCGTCTTCTTAACCACTCTCTTCTTCTGCTTCTTCTCCATCACTCTACTTCTCCTTCTTTCCTCATCGTTTCTCTGTGACTCCCTTCTTTCCTGCCATTTCTGCCTTCTCTTCTCTTATACATGGCTTCATCTCGCCCTCTCTCTCTGTTTCCAGATCTTAATGATCATCAAGCTCCTCTGGGCCAAGTGCCCCTGCTCTTGCTCATCCCAATCTTCCTACACTAACAGTTGAACAAGTGATGGCTACTCAAAATGATATCGAGGCCAACCACTACACGTTGAGGTCCTGCATGGAGACAGTGGCGGCGGTCACCAACCTGTCTCACTGCCTGCAAAACAAGGCGTGTGAGGTTGTACCAGGCCAACGCCCAATGTCTCTCCTCCAGTGCATGTACAGAGATGCACGGGCATAGATTTGTGCCTTGAAGGTTGAAAACAAGGAGCTGAAGGCTAAAACAAGGAGCTGAAAAGGCACTCCACCTCTATGGCCCGATTTGGGCAATCTTCATACCTCGCCTTTGATGGTCGGCGGGGAGCCGACTCTATCGGCGGGAACACTGTGGTTGTTCTTAGCGGAAGTACTGGAGAAGGGCCTTCGAAGAGCGACAAAAAGCGGAAGAGCTCGGCGACAGAAGAGCCGAGTAAGTGAAGTTGGCCTATGGCCGGCACCGGCGAAGAAGAAGAAGAACAAGACCCCTCTTTTTTCTTTTTTTTTCTTTTGTTTCTTTTTTCTTTTTTTCTTCTTTTTTTTTCTGTATTTTCTGTTCTGTTTGTTTTATTTTTTTTTATTTTTATTTTTTTTTGTTTTTGTTTTTTGAGTCTCTGTAATCGGGGATGTTCTCCCCTGACTTCAATAAAATCAGTTTTGATTTTGTACATCAATGGCGTGACTGGCACATCACTTTGATTTTGAAAATACTTTTATTTCATCACATTTGAGAATGATTGAAATTTGAGCTCTGAATTGGCCATTGATCCATACTGACCTGAATAAAAATAAAACTGACTCAACGTGAGAAAAACGAAGCCAAAATAATCCAAACACACTTCTATACACTAACTGGTATGAATACCCTAACTGGTATAAATACACTAATTAGTATGAATACACACTGACATACACTGACTGGTATAAATACACTGACTGGTACGAAGACACACTGATATACATTGACTGGTATGAATACCCTGACTGGTAAAATACACTGACTGGTACGAATACGCACTCACATGAAGACACACTCATATACACTGACCGGTATGAATACACACTCATATATACTGACGAGTTGACTCGAGCGGGGGAGAAGATAGAATCACTAACTCAACTATGCCCCTAATTCATTGCCTTGATTTTTTTTTATTTTTTGTAAAAATGTTTTGATCAACATGAGAGTTGATTAGCATACTTATTCCATTTTCTGTTTTGAAATCATGTAAGCTAAACTGTGAGCACTGAAAATTTTCTCTTTTCAAATCCAAAGAATGGTCCAAGTTTTGCAAAAATGGAACAATTTTCGAGGAAAATTAGTCAGCTTCATTCAAATTAATCAAAATCGATTTTTGCAAATGGCCACTACTCAACTAACATGGAATCAACCATTGGGGTGCATAGTCCCAAACCAGATAATCAAAGGTGATAACCGAACCGAGCCAACCGAACCAAGCCAATCCGAACCGAATAAAGTCGAGCAAAACTGGACCGGACGAGCCGAACCGCCAAACCGAATGGAACCGAACTGAACCAAGTTAAATCGAACCAATTGAACTGAGCAGAACGAAGATACACCAATCAAACACGATAGGACAACCAAGTCGACTAAAGACACACCAATCAAACATGGACAAAATGAATGAGTTGAAAAATTATTAGGGCCGAACTTCAAGATGAAGCTACCTACGTATCCCAAAGATAGGAATCAGGCCATCGTAGTTCAGGCCAAGGTTCACTCGGGTATTGACACTCTCCTTTTGTGCTCTAATTTTTGCCAAAGCCGCCCTTTCGGGTTTTCAACCTTGCAAGCTTTTCATTTTTCATTTTTTCATTTTCCTTTTCATTTTGATTTTCATTTTGTTCATTTCATTTTTTTTTATTTCTTTTGAGTTTCTTTTTTTTTTTTTTTCTGCTCTAACTTTTGCCTGGGTCTTCTGAGTTTTCAACCCAGCGAGCCTCTCAAGGGTTACTTTCATTTAACTTGTCCATGTTGATTGGGGAATCTCTAAGCCAACTATGAGAACAACTACTACACTTGACCAGTAGATATGATGATGTAGGGACTAGGCTAATTGGGTCCGAATTTGCCCCTAGTGTTGCCCCTAGTGTAGTGGATAGGAACTCGACTGTCCTTCAAGAATAAAATTCATTCTCTCAAATTCTGGGTTTTCCTTTCTAGGCGGTCTTCATTAGGAGACGATTCAGTTTTAACTCTTTGATCACATCCAACTTTTGCCCCTAGTTCAAGGGCTGCTTCAATTATTCACATCCAACCTTTTGCCCCTAGTTCAAGGGCTGCTTCAAATTTAAATCACATCCAACCTTCTTGCCCCTAGTTCTAGGGTTGCTTCCAATCTGAATCACAGGCCCTACAGAGTTGTGGCTAAGGTTCACTCAGGTATTGACACTCTCCTTTTATGCTCTAACTTTTGCCAAAGCCGCCCTTTTGGGTTTTCAACCTTGCGAGCTTTTCATTTTTTTTTTTTCTTATTATTATTTTTTTTTTTGTGCTCTAACTTTTGCCTGGGTCGCCCTTTCGGGTTTTCGGCCCAGCGAGCCTCTCAAGGGTGATACTTTATTGCCCCTAGTTCAAGGGCTACCTCCATTTCAGCTATTCAAGCCTCACACTTTTGCCCCTAGTTCAAGGGCTGATTCAAATCGAAATCACATTCTCTGCCCTGAGTGCAAGGTCTGTTTCCAATCTGGATCACATCATTGCCCCTAGTTCAAGGGCTCTTTCCAATCTAAATCATATTCGACCTTATTGCCCCTAGTTGAAGGGCTGCCTCCATTTGAATCACATCATGGCCCCTAGTTCAAGGGCTATTTCCAATTCGGCTATGCAAGCCTTACACTTTGAATGATCATTGAATACTTCGAATCCAGGTTTGAAAGCTAAGTAGCTAAGGAGGTCGAACCACGAGTCAAGAGGGATCCTATGCTGTATAACTAATTCCAAGCATGTCTTCGTAGGACCACGCAAAAACAGTTTTTGAAATCTTTTCACAAAGCGACTAATCACTCGTACTTTTACGAAGATAAGATAGAACCAATTTGGACCAAGCCAGGATCCTTCTCAATACCCACATTAACAAAAATGATTTTATTCATCAAAGGCTTAGCACACCTCTCTTCCTCTCAGTTGATCAAAATTTGAAAATCCTGAGGAAATTCTTCCTCTTCGTTTTTATCAGAGTTTTGGAAAAAGTTTTGAAAAACTTTGGTCAATGCAATGATTTAAAGGCACAAAAAAGTAGGCAGACTCTATGGCATTTTTTTTTTTTTTCTGTTTATTGAAAAGAGACTATGACTCAGCAATGACAACAGACTTTTGACAACATACTCAAAAGAAAATGACAAAGAGGACCTAGACAGGACAGAAATGTCTAGGTTAGCACTATCGAAATCAACAGACTTAGGCTGACTCGAGCCTGACTCTAATTCTACAAACTTGGTGGAGTCAAACTTAGACTCAACACTTAATTCAGAACTCAGAATAAAACCATTCTCAATTTTGCTAGTCAAAGTGTGCGCCAGCCACAACATTCAAAATAAAGCCCGCTCAATCAACAGGTGGTCACTCCCCAATCATAGAGATGGTCGGATACCCTACAAGTTCTATTTATTTACAATGGTTGACTTTGTGGGATATCGACATTTTTTTTTTTTGATTTTTTTTTTTTTTTTTTTGATTTTATGTTTTTGTTATTTTTTTGTTTTGAAATGATGGTGCTAAACTGAACAACCTGAACCACTCATTCGAATTTGAGAACCCCTGTATAGATCCAATACATTGCACATAAAGCAGGAAAGAGAACAAATACCCCTATGGAGGGTAGGGTTATCCTGTCCTAGCTTGAAATGATCTAGGGTTTTACTATTCAGACAAGTGGTATCACACATCCTAGAAATGGGAAAGCATCCTGTCCTAATTTGAAAGGTACTATAGCTCACTATATGTACAAGGTTAGCTCTACTCTAAGGGTTGAAGTCAAGGTGACGTTACCAAAGAGTCCTTTGGGTCATAACCAATGAAGATCTTAGGAACTCAGAAGAGTCAATATTAGCCTCTCTTCAAAGTCTGAGAACTTTCAGATCTCAAAAGATTATAACACAAGGCTTCCAAAGTAACGTAGAGATAGGTGTAGTGTCACAAAAAGTGTGCCTGTGCTCCCACCAGCATCTGGGCAACACAGGGACTTTAAGTGCACCAATGCATGCAATGCAATAAACATATAATTGAAAATAAAAGTCATATCATGGAGTTCGAGTCAAGGTTTCATAAATCCCCAGCAGAGTCGCCAGAAACTGTAACATGCCCGGGGGGGTACCCGCGCGCGTTAAACAGTTCGGACTCCCGAGATCTCTTTGATCTCAAGTTTCACGAGTGCAATGTGAAACGTAGATGAGAGTCCAAATTTGGCAACTTTTATTGAAAATCCATTTTATTGCAATTTTGTCAAAAATGGACTGCGTCATCAGATCTCAGAGTCGCCACCTAATATTTTGGGAAATTAGGAAACCCATGACTCGGTGCCAAAGGCCACTGTTCGTCGTAACCAAGGATGCTTGGCTCGGAACCTTGGGTATGAGAGGGGAAGGTCAATAATGAGCACCCCCGCTCACCCGATCAAAAGATCGGCCTCTACTAAACCATGATATGACTTTTATTTTCTTTATATGTTCATGTTCTGCTTATTTTAGTAAATCCTAAAATTTACTATGTGAAGCATACAAGTATAGACTAGTTTGCTCAAATTGGAACAATTCAACTTCATGTTTATTTTTTTCGAAAAAGGGTTTGAATTTGCCACAATCTAGTGGGCTTAACGCGTACAATCTTTGAATCATTCCAATTTAAGCAACAAGCCTTCATCCACAGGCATTCAAACAGTTTATCATTTAATCAAGTAGCCTCATGGTAGGATGCTAAACATAATAAGAAAATCACACACAAATGGGATGCTAAAGCATAAAAACTCACAGATTGACCGACGTCCCTCGAACAACTACAAAACAAAAGTTAGTGAAATATGCATGATCTTATATACAGAATCCTAATGCAATTCACTCATGAGATGCACTAAAGATTTGGCTTCTAAAATATGGCATGTGAATCATCTTAAAACATTCGATAGCACACAGAATCATGGGATAATCAATTGAAGCATAAAGATGCAAATTTAGCCAAATCTTATGCATGGATCATGGATGTAAAGCAGGGATATGCATGACATGTCAAGATATATACATACACACAGTTAGGGAAAGCGATAAAAGAATGGGATAGAAAGAAGCGGGGTGGGGGAATTATTACAACACGTTGAATATTACAAATCCAAATGAGGGAGAGAGGAGAGAAAAATAAAATAAAAATAAAACCTCACAACACTCAAAATAAAAATAAAATAAAGAACTGCATCACTGGCGCATTCCACTCCTTTTCGCATGTCCCGGGCTCCGCGAAACCACATGATTCACATTTTCCAGATTCAAGCGGCAAACCAAGGAACGGATTTGAAATCTGACTCGCATGACTTATAGGGAAATCACTATTGGATGATGTGCAAATTTCCTCAGTCTACAACTCTCCCCACATCTCTGCAGCCCAGCTTTGGCAGGCGACGTGAAACCAACATAAATATTTATAACAATCTTTTTTGTTTTTTTTTATTACCCACACCCATGACCATGTGAAACCAACATAAAATATTTCTAAAAATCCTATGTGACCCCAAAAAAATCTTTTTTTTTTGTTTTTTTTTTTACCCACAACCCACAAAGTATGTCACACCACACACACCCACCTACCACCTTTTCTCTCTCTAAGCCGAGAGAGAGAGAGAGAGAGAGAGAGAGAGAGAGACCCGTGGGTGTTGTGCATGGGTGTCCATGCATGGAGTGAAGAGTTGGTCTATGGCCGTGGCTGGGTGTGTTAGAGAGAGAAGAGAGAGAGGTGGGCTAGAGAGAGAGGGAGTGCCGTGTGTGTTAGTGAGTGAGGTGAGAGAGGAGAGGGAGAGGGAGAGGTAGTGTGCTGCTGGATGCATGGCCGTGGGTGTGAGAGTGAGGTGAGGGAGAGAGAGAACCGTGTGGTGTGTGAGTGATAGAGAGAGGTGAGGGAGAGAGAGGAGGGAGACCACGGTGGGTGTGTGGGTGTGCTGGGTGTGTTGATGCTAAAGAAACAAAGCTAAGAGAGAGAGGAGAGAGAGAGGGAGAGAGAAGAGGGAGGCCACGGTGGTGGTGGCTGTGCATGTGTGAGAATGAAGGTGGGTAACAGTGTGTGCATGTGAGTGCATGCATGGGTTGTGCATGGTTAGAGAGAGAAAGTGCCGTGTGAGGGATGGCTATGGTGGGTGTGGTCTACAGCCGTGAGGAAGGGAAAGAAAGTGAGGTGTGTGTGAGTGTGGGTTGAGGTGCATGCATGGTGTGGGTTTCAGAGGTGCTGTCCCTCTCCTCTCTAAACCGTGTGGGTTGTGGTGTGTTGAAGTGTGTTGTGTGTCACCACCGTGGGTGCGTGCCTGAGTGAGAGCATATGGAGGAGGGAGGAGATAGCGGTTTTGAATCTGTGTGTGTGCAGCCGTGTGGGGTGGTGCTGTGATGTTGCATGTATTGGGTGCGGGTGTGTGTAGTGTCATTCAAGAGCCGTGAGGGAGTGTGTTCATGGTGAGTGTTGGGTCTGTTAGCAGCTGGGTTTGCTCGGTTTTGAGAGCGAGAGAGAGAGAGAGAGAGAGAGAGAGAGAGAGGTGCCGAGTGAGGGAGAGGTTGGGTCTTGTGTGTGCTCTCTACATGCATGGTGAAGATGGTGTTGCTGTGGTGTTAGTGCATGTGTGGTGTCTCCTCTCCAACTGGGTGTATGTGTGTCACAGTGTGTGTATGTAGGTGTGTTCTCTCCCAAAGCCGTGTATCCCTTTTAGAGAGAGGGAGAGAGCTTCAGTGGGGTCATCCCTTTTCTTTTCTCAGTTGCCCCTCTGTATATCTCCATTACCAAAACCTCATCATGCTATCCATCATGCTCTCCATCCACACCTTGATCACCCCTTTTTCTTTTTTTCATATGCTGTCCTCTCCAACTCCATGTGCTGTATTTTTCTATTCCAATAACCCCTCTGTTGAAGCCTCCTTCATCAAGGCATTCCACTATCCACACTTTACACACAATCTTCCACCGAATTAAACAGACCACTCACTTCTATTTTATTTTTATTTTTGTTTTTTTATTCTTTTTGCTACTATTTTCTTTTTGCTTTTATTATTTATTTTTATTATGCTCCACCCACCCTACCATTCTTTTTTTTTTTTTTCTTTTATTATGCTCCACCCAAAAAAACCATGATAATACTATTTTTTTATTTTTCTTATTTTTTATTTTTTTTTTTGTTGTTGTCCTTTCATTTTTTTTTCTTTTATATTTATCAATATAAAACACACCTTAAAAACAAAAATATAAAATTATATAAATTAATAAAATATTAGTGATGGCCAAAATAGGTGAGGTTTGGAACTAAAATTTCAATTTGATTTTTTGGTGAGGGTGGTCAAAATAAAATGCCCGAGTCTTAGGGCCGGTCAAAATGGGGTGTCTACAGAAACCTCATCACTTTCTCATTCTCCTCATCTTCTCTCACTTTCTCTCTCATCATCTCATTCTCTCACCTTCTCTCTCTCTCTCATTCATCTCTCTCACCTTCTCTCTCGTCATCTTCCCTCACCTTCTCTCTCTTCATCATCTCTCACCCATGTTTCAATTGTCCCTCATCGGCGGCAGCACCAGCCTCGTCGGCATACACAGAAATTGGCGAGGCGAGAGTGAATGAGAGGGATGAGGCGAGAGAGGCAAGAGGGATGAGGTGAGAGTGACAGCATCGGTGAGAGGGATGAGACAAGAGTGAGAGAGAGAATCGAGCGAGAGTGCTAATTTTGTTTGGAGAGGGAAGAAAGTGAGAGAAGAGAGAAATTATTAGTTTCGAGCCATTTGAGCCCGGTATAATTCGAGCAACGGATGATTTTCCCCCCCAAAAATGCCATTCCAAAACTCCCAAAAATCCAACGGTTGGAAGCAGTTACACGACCCGTAAAAACCGTACATCTCTAATACATACACACATATATCTGTCTATGTATATATGTAGCATTTTTGGGTGGTCTCATGATACGATCCATTGAAATCCTACGGTGGTCACTTTTCCTTCGTTTTCTTCATTCCTTGACAGACAGTTCCACCGTCAACAAACCACCCACTTGCTCACACTTCAAACGAAATGAAACCTCATCACTTTCTCATTCTCTTCATCTTCTCTCACATTCTCTCTCATTCATCTTCTCTCACCTTCTCTCTCTTCATCGTCTCTCACCCATGTTTTAATTGTCCCTCATCGGCGGCAGCACCAACTTCGTCGGCACACACAGAAATCGGCGATGCGAGAGTGAATGAGAGTGATGAGGCAAGAGAGGCGGGAGTGAGAGCATCGGGGAGAGGGATGAGACTAGGGCGAGAGAGAGGCTCGAGTGAGAGTGCTGATTTTGTTTGGAGAAGGAAGAGAGTGAGAGGAGAGAGAAATTTTTAGTTTCGAGCCATTCGTGCCCGGTATAATTCGGTCTACATATGATTTTCCCCTCCAAAATTGCCATTCCAAAACCAACCAAAAACCCAACCGTTGGAAGCAGTTACACGAACCGCCAAAACCGCACATCTCTGATACATACCCACATATATCTATACATGTATATATATTGCATTTTTGGGTGGTCTCATGACACGATCCACTGAAATCCTACGGTGGTCACTTTTCCTTCGTTTTCTTCATCTCTTGACAGAATGTTCCACCATCAGCAAATCACCCACATGCTCACTCTTCGAACGAAATGAAACCTCATTCATCTCTCATTCTCTTCATCTTCTCTCACCTTCTCTCTCTTCATCTTCCCTCACCCATGTTTCAATTGTCCCTCGTCGGCGGCAGCACCAAACTCGTCGGCACACACAGAAATCGGCGAGGCGAGAGTGAATGAGAGGGATGAGGCGAGAGAGGCGAGAGAGAAGAGGCGAGAGTGAGAGCATCGGGGGGGGATGAGGCGAGAGTGAGAGAGCAGCTCGAGTGAGAGTGCTGATTTTGTTTGGAGAGGGAAAAGAGTGAGAGGAGAGAGAAATTTTTAGTTTCGAGCCATTCGAGCCCGGTATAATTCGAGCTACGGATGATTTTTCCCCCAAAAAATGCCATTCCAAAACACCCAAAAACCCAACCGTTGGAAGCAGTTACACGCCCCGCCAAAACCGCACATATCTGATACATGCACACACATATAGGTGTACATGCATATATATGTAGCATTTTTGGGTGGTCTCATGATACGATCCATTGAAATCCTACGGTGGTCACTTTTCCTTCGTTTTCTTCATCTTTTGACAGACTGTTCCACCATCAACAAATCACCCACATGCTCACTCTTCGAACGAAATGAAACCTCCTCCCTCTTTCATTCTCTTCATCTTCTCTCACCTTCTCTCTCATCATCTCATTCTCTCACCTTCTCTCTCTCTCTCATTCATCTTCTCTCACCTTCTCTCTCTTCATCTTCTCTCACCCATGTTTCAATTGTCCCTCGTCGGCGGCAGCACAAACCTCGTCGGCACACACAGAAATCGGCGATGCGAGAGTGAATGAGAGGGATGAGGCGACAGAGGCGAGAAGGATGAGGCGAGAGTGAGAGCATCGGGGAGAGTGATGAGACGAGAGTGAGAGAGAGGCTCAAGTGAGAGTGCTGATTTTGTTTGGAGAGGGAAGAGAGTGAGAGGAGAGAGAAATTTTTAGTTTCGTGCCATTCGAGTCCGGTATAATTCGATCTACAGATAAATTTTCCCCCAAAAAATGCCATTCCAAAACACCCAAAAACCCAACTATTGGAAGCAGTTGCACGCCCTGCCATAACAGCACATCTCTGACTCATACACACACATATATCTGTACATGTATAGATATAGCATTTTTGGGTGGTCTCATGACACGATCCATTGAAACCCTAAGGTGGTCACTTTTCCTTCGTTTTTCTTCATATCATGACAGACAGTTTCACCATCAACAAATCACCCACTTGTTCACCCTTCAAACGAAATGAAACCGCCTCCCTCTCTCATTCTCTTCACTCTCACCACTTCTCTCTCATCATCTCATTCTCTCACCTTATCTCTCTCTCATTCATCTTCTCTACCTTCTCTCTCTTCATCTTC
>JAPPVO010002502.1:0-36388 GCA_030407325.1 Camellia japonica | reverse complement strand
TTTTATTAAATAATTTTTGGTCCTAGAACAGTAGGTATCCTATCAAGTTCATTCCTTCGGCTTGTTACTCATGTTAACTACAAAATTTGGTAACCTGCTTTGATGAGGTTAGCTTGATGTTGTGTGTTAGAATATGATCATGCATTCAAGCGCTAACTTGGCCTTAATCTAGTGGCAAGATTATTGCTAGGGTCATTTAGATTGAAGGGCACCAAAAATGCTTGTTTGTAGTGGTATAATGGATAAAAAGGGTGATATATATATATATTTGTTGATATTGACACATCATTAACTACAAAATTTGGTGACCTGCTATGATGAGGTTAGCTTGATGTTGTGTGTTAGAATATGATCATGCATTCAAGCGCTAACATGGCCTTAATCTAGTGGCAAGATTATTGCTAGCGTCATTTAGATTGAAGGGCACCAAAAATGCTTGTTTGTAGTGGTATTATGGATAAAAAGGGTGATATATATATGTATTTTTTTGTTGATAAACTTAACTACCTTGATATTAACACAAATCATGCAATTATTGCTTTTCGTTCTAGGAGTTCATTCCCATGATGGATTGGAGTTGCCTCCTATGGTTGTTTAAACACAATTTCTTCTGTGCTTACTATTACTTATGCAGATACTTGGGTCTTATTCACTTCCTCTGCTCTCTTTTGTTGTTTTGGTTTGGGAGTGCTGTCGGTTGTGCTACATGTTGAATTATTTACTGGAAATCTTGTGTGAATGCCATACATCCCACAATTGTTACAGCTGCAAGATTGCTATTCTTCTACTTATATTGATACTGTTAATTAAGGATATGATGATATGTACTATATTTTAGAAGTTACTCAAAAAACCTACCAACAGAAATTGAATTCTTGGACCTCTGCAAAATGTATTTATGTGCATGAAACTATTTATAGATATCCATGTAACAAATACAATATGAATTACAAGCTCTGCTGGCAACTTGGCATTGTAGTTACATGCTTTCACAATTTTTTCATGTTATTGCTTCTTTGTCCAATCACACCAATAATGCACAGTTGGATTTTAAATGTTTTGTTTTCTTGGTTCATTTTCTTGCTGTGTTGACATATATTTGATTTTAATACGCGTCAAATATGCATAGGGATTGGGGATAGAACACCATTTAATGTTCACATGCTGATATTTCCAAATTTGTTTGCATCTATGCATTTGGTTTTCTAACTGTTACTGCTGGATCTTGATAGTTAACATGCGAGTTTGTCGGTGTGACCAAATGGAAAGTTGCCATATGCGGAGAGTACATGAAGTCAAGGCTTAAGGTACAGTACATCCCTCAACTGAACCATATAAATATAAAATCAATCATCTTCTGTTGATTTCAGTTCTGCTTCTCTATTGAATTGAGATATCCCAAAATTTTCTTTGAAGTCATAACAGAACAATTGGTGTGTATTTTATTTGATGTTGATTTTGGGATTTTGGTCCTCTTGCCTGTTGACAATAATACATATTTAATCCTTCTTGTCAGACATGTTCTCGTGGGACAGCATGCAATTTTATCCACTGTTTCCGCAACCCTGGTGGAGACTATGAATGGGCCGATTGGGATAAACAACCTCCAAAGTATTGGGTGAAGAAGATGGCTGCTTTGTTTGGTTATTCAGAGGAATCTGGGTATGACTACCAGATGGAACAAGAAAGGAGGAACTCCAGCAGGATGATGGCAACAGATCCAGACAGGTGTGCCTGTACTTTTAGCAGTAGTTAATACAATTCATTTACTCTAGGAGTCTGAAATTCTTACCTCTCCATGTTATGATAAACTTCTTGGCAATTATTTTTGGTTTAATTCTAATCATCTGCCTTGAACAGACCATAAGAGGTCAAAACCCTTTAACCAAATTAAGACAATGTCAGCTCCCTCTGAAGATGCCGCCCATCGTGCATCTGTTCTGTCTGTTGTACTCCTTGGTGTAATTATAGATCGTGTGATAGCCAAAATGCAATTCTTGTTCTAGAGATGTTCCACAATTTGTGTTATTGTGAGAAGGAAAAGAAAATAGTCTGTTGGAATAGCAGAATTTGCTGTTTACCTTTACACTCTTTCAGAAAAGTATAAGTCAAACCGGGTAATAATTATTGTCCTCAATACAAATTTCCAATTTGATATCTTTCTAGTCTTAGAAATTAAATTGCTAAGTTTGTAAATATCCATCATGCTATATGGTTGCTGCATTTGCTGTTTGATGAAAAAAAATCAAACTGAATGATTTTTACTAGGGTTCCCATTTCCCTGTTTTCATTTGGGTGGTTATGTTAGCTCAAGTTGTTCTCTACTTCTGTTTTTGGAAGAATTCCTCGTTCTAGTGATCTGCCTTGTGTTTTTGGAAGCAGTTTCTCATTAAGAATATTCTTAGGGCAAGGTTCTCTTGCTAGGACTTTGCCTACAGTCAAGACAGCCTCTTCATGTGGGGAATAATTAGTTTATTTTCATTTATATGGTATGGCCTTTTTGAATCTTTTCTTCATTGTTGGGGTTTTTTTTTGCAAACTTGTCATGGTCCTCTTCATTTTCTGCAGGAACCACTACAGAAGATCTCGGTCGAGAGAGAGGGATTCTTCTAGAAGCCGATATGAGGAATATGATGCTCGAAGGAGCCGGCACTGGGAAAGGCACACAAGTGGCAGTAGAAATGCAATAGAAGTTATTGATGAAAAAAATCATGGAGAAATGAATTCTAAAAACAGACTTGAAAGCAAGAACAGAATGCATGACTCTGATTCTGATGGAGATTGGTCGAATAAGGACAGAGGTGGAGACACACACCGTGTTAGCACGAGGGAAAGCTCCAGTCACCGGAAGAAAGTGTATGGAAACCCAGATGATTATGAGAGCAAGACCAGAACTGATTCTGGTGGACACTTGTCTGATGAGGACAGAGAGAGAAACGCATACCACAGGCAGAGGAGGAAAAGCTCAAGACATCAGAACACCGTGCCAGGGTCTCCGGATAATAGGGACAGAACCCGTGATAGTGATTCCAGGGAAGAGGACAGAGATAGACACCGCAGGCACACGAGAAAACGGTCAAGGCATTCAAATGAAGGATTAGGGTTCATTGATGATCATGGTAACTCAGTGAAGAAGTTGAAAGATAAACATAACCAAAGGGAATCTGACTCGGAGAAACTTGAGACAGACAGAGTAAAGAAATCAAGTCAGTCAAGCAGATGGGATTGTTCAAGCATAGAGCCAAGTGAATCTAATTTTTCTGCCAAGGTTCTAAAATCACATGATATTGATTCAAGATACAACTCCAACGAAAACATTGATAAGATGGGTCATCCAAAATCTAGAGACAAATTTTCCTTAAAGCACCAGAAATCTTTTAGAGACTCTTCTAGTGATGAGAGTTACGAGTCCGACAGCGTACGTCGGTATAGTACGAGAAGCAAGTCACATGATTCTGGGTGTTATTCCGATGAAGACATTGACGAACGAGGTCGGTGGGAATCTGAAAAAATTGGTCCTGAAAAGCACTGCACGTCTAGAAGAAAATTCAGCGGTGATGATTTTGACCAAGATGGCAGGACGTCTAATTGTCATGACCTGAATTCTGACGAGTGTTACAGGGAAAGCAGATCGAGAGACGGGAAAAGCTCAGATGGCTTGGCTGAGGGTGGTTCTGCTGAAGAGTGCCAAGAATTTAGGGAGAGAGAGAAGAAGCATAGCAGAAAGTATCGGACTCGTGGTCATAAGAAAAACAGTTCTTAATGCAGGTTCAAAGAATCCAAGTACAGGATTTGTTGAAACTATATATCCATGCTGTTTTTAGTTGGGTAGATTTGGTTGCTGGAAAGGTAAAACGAGTACATCATTGGCGAGTGACATTCTAAGTATGTGGAAGAGAATGCTATATAGTTCTGAAAAACTGATCATGAAGTAGCTAGTCATGGTTTCAACCTTTGTACATATTAATTGAGTCAACGAACATCAGTCTCTACTCACTAATTTGAGCATCAGTCCTACTTCAATGATTCAATGAACTCCAATATTGGAATCAAGTGTAATTTAGCACTCTGGAAAAAAATTTAACAATCGAATAATTGAAGTAGGACCGGGGCGGGTTCATGGGTCCAAACTGGACTGTCGAGTCTTCTTACAGGAATGGACAGAAATTAAGTTCTTCAAAAATAAAATAGAAGGGTAACTAATTAAAGTTGGGTTTAGGGAACAAGATGTACAGAGTCTTACTCTTAATTTTGGGTGGGTTATTTTCGCGACTCGTACTTAAAATAAAGCCAGTTGATGTACTAATGGGGACTGGGAATAAAAGCACAGTAGATGGTTTACTGGCCACAAGTGTGGATGTTGGTATACAATGCATTAAGCAAAATATGAGGATGATACTGTTTCCAACATTGTTAAGAGGGATGTTATTATTGTCTCTACTTATAATTCTGGGCAGAAAGAATTTTCATTTGCTATATATGACAATCAGGGCAATTCAAAAGATCTGCAAATAGTTGCTTCTGGGAAGAGTTATAAGTGGAGAGAGAGAGAGAGAGAGAACCCATAGGTAAATGATACACCTCATATAATTAACACAGTTTACAATTAGAAATTCAACATTAAAATCCAAGACTACTTTTGCTAGAAAAATATTTCATATGTAGATATGGGTTTCTCATATGAATTCTATGATTATTGTTCTGGTTGTACCCCAAGGACCTAAGAAACCACATTGCTATGTGCACGGAAAATATTTACAAAATATAAACAATAAAATCAATTTGTGTTTCAGATTAATTTTAAGATAATCTAAACCATTCATTGATATTTTTGTGCATATTTTTGCATTTTTTTCCGCACACATAAAAGTACAAAGAAATATCCCATGTGCACTGTAAAAAAACACAGAAATACCGACAGAAAAATTAATGTGTCGCGCATTTTTTTCTGTGCACATATTTCTGTATGCTTTTCTATGCACGTTGCATTATTGAACATACGATGAAAATGCTCCATCTTGCTCTAATCCACTTCTCGGATGTGGAAACACGGACAAAAGCATCGGATCAAATGTCTTCCGATGTTAAAAACACACCCGAAAAATCCGGTGGCTTTCTCTTTCCTAGCAGCAGGCACAACAGGGACCCCATACACCGGATTCGGAACCATATATTGTTGATAAGATGTGTTGCCATTGCCAACAGGCACTACAGTTGAGGTTGAATACATTGAATTCAGCTCAGGAACAATTTCTTGTTGGGTGAATTCAGTTTGACTAGAATCAATTGCTGATGCTGAGAAGGTGTTGTGGGTCTGATCGTACTCGAACCATGGTGGCAATGGCGGGGCCGAGGGCTGGACCGGGGCAGGGAGCCATGAGTGGCAGTGGTGGCATGGTGGTGGTAGTTGTGGAGGAGGGTGGTGGTGATTGGTGATGTGGGTGGTGGTTTTCTTCTTTTTCTTGCTCTTTCTTGACCAGAACTTGAGCTTTTTCATGGCTTTTGCAAATTTCATGGCCAAGAGAGAAAGAGAGAGATTAGAGTGAAAGATTGTTGTGGGTTTGAGACATGAATGAGGTTGGTTTCTTTCAAATGATTAAAGTGTGTGAGATTTGTTGCTTTCTGAATTTAATTCGAGGATGATGATGATGGAAAGTCATAGAGAGAGCGTTGGAATTGGGATCCTAGGAGAGAAAAAGTGAGCTGGTTTGTCCCGTTAAACGGCATTTATTTTATTTGAACATACTGAATTTTCAAATCTCATGACCGTTACCTTTCTATTAGTCCCATTTGACTCTTCACTAAAGTTGGTTGGAAAATTTGGAAAAACAAAAAATTCTGTAAAATGTGAATAAAATATTATATTTAATCTAATTTTACACATCTTTTCTTTTTTCTTTTTTCTTTTCTAAATTTCTTTCTAAATCTTTCAACCAAACACAATGTAAAAGAAAAAAAAAGAACTGTGTTTGCTTTTAATTTTTTGAATTCAATTTTTTGAAGATTGAATTTTTTATTTTTTGTATTATTTTGTTTTTAGTGAATATTTTTAAAATTTTAATCAAATTTTTTACGTTTTTTAGATGCACTTTATTTAGTTGTATCCAAAAAGTAAAATATTTATAAAAAAATATTTTAAAAAATAAATAAATACATAAGAAGAATATGAAAAATGTATAGAATTCTCATTTCTTAAAAAATATTTTTCGTATTTAGTGAATTTTTTAAAGATTTTTTTTTTACAAATATTATATTTTTTAAGTGTATTTATGTTAGGTTTATCTAAAAATTTAAAAAAATTTCTTAGAATATTAAAAAAAATTAGTGAAAACAAAAAATTTCAATTTTCTAAAAAATTAATCCCGAAAATAGGAACCAAATAATTGTTTTTTTGTATGAAAATGTGTAGTTTCATATGGAATGGGATTCACATGGTATGGGTCCTACATATATCTACTTCATGTGAAATATATGTGTCTCATTCTATATTTGATGGTTTGTATTCCTAGACTTATTAATAAATAAGCTTCTCTAAGAAACAAGGAAAAAATTAAAAATAAAAAAATTCTACATTTTTAAATTCATTTTTTTATAAAAAAAATTTATAAATATTTTCAAGACACATCTTACGCTCGTAACTGGTTAACCAAACCAATTTTAAATTTGGTTTGTTCAATGATCCCAATCATTGATGCATATTTTCAGTGAAGGAATGGAGAGACTTACTAATTGGATGTAATTCGAACGGGATTACAGTGGTTTGAGAGATTATTCAGGCTTAGTTTAAATTGTATTAAAAGTTATTCAGATTCGTTTAAATTCAAATTTGTAACTCGAGGTTGTTTGTTCAATTCTAATCCATGAACTTGAGTTTTTTATTTTTATTTTTATTTTTATTTATTTTTTGCGCAACTAAATTAATTAATTTATTAAAATTACATTCTATTTACATTTTAAAAAATAAAATTCTTAATAAAATCAAAATAAATAATTAATATAATGTGACAGGGAGAAGAATTGAATAACTAATGTGCCGCTATGGTGGTCTTTGCAATTTATGAAAGAGAAAAAAAAAAGGGTAAGGATTTGTATTGTATTATTTATATATATGATATATATTTAATATGTTCTAACGATCTAAATTAATTTAACATCATTCAATAACTAATAATTATATGCATATTTTTTTATATTTCTATGTATAATTTGGGTTTGGAGTTGCTTTAGTTATTTGGTGTTTTTATCCAAATTTGTTCAAATTTAATTAAGATTTTTGAATTTTTACCTAAACCTGCGCCAAATTCAAAAATATTTTACTCAGACTAAAAAAAAATCTGACTGGGCTCGGGTTGAGTTTATCCAAGTTGCACCCCTACCTACTAATTGCAATTTACCATGAAAATATTTATATAAAAAAAAATCACCCAGATTTTTCTGGATGAGTGATTATGTGGTGGAGATTAAATTTGTGTAGTGTAAAGTCCATATGTAGAATAAATCTAAACCACAAGATGATCATTCTGAATAATTTCTAGGTAGTTAAATCTGGATTCATAGTATTGTTGATTATAAAAATCTAAAGGTCTCGTTTGTTTAGCTCCATAGGATGGAGGGGATTGGAAGTACAGTGCGATTAAGTGAGGAGATTTTTAGTGTGGTGGTATTAGATTGGAGAAGTAGGATAAAGAGTGTTTGTTTTTATACCACCAGATTTGTAATACTATAGATAATATTAATATATAAATTTAATATTTTTTTTATTTTTTAGTATTTTTATAATATTACAATAATTATTATTTTTATACTTTTTAAGTCCACTTAATCTAAACACTTAAAAAAATATAAATTTTGCATAAAAATTATTTAAAAATTCACTAAATAAAAAATAAATAAAAAAAATCATATTTTTATAGTATTTATTAAAAATTTTAAATATTTCTTTCACAAATAAATTATTTGAAAAAAATAATATTAAAAATATTTTAATCTATTTTAATTAATATTTTAATCCATTTATCGTATCACTAGATTTCTAATCCCATGTGTTTTCCTTCCATGTTAGTCCAATTAAGAAGGGGGATTGCTAGTCCATTTGGAGTGTTAATCCCATCACAACCTTCCACAATTAAACACTCGCTATATGACCCTCCCTCACTATTAGTCCAATTCTCTCATTCATGAAACGAAACAAACATAACCAAAAGACTCTCATACATTCCTTGGTCCAAACGAGTTACTAGTTGCATTTAAAAGTCAATTACTAGTCGTTAGATTAGTTCTTAAGGGAGAGCTTAACCTCTCGTAAGCCACATCCCATAGGCAACGCTCATCATGTATTGTCACTGTACAAACTATTTTGAAAGTTTGTTTGGGAAGTGACTTTTTTGATATTTTTTGAGTTAAATATGATGCAAAAGAGTTGATTAATTGATATTATAGGACTTTTTAACTATTTTAATGACTTCTTAACATTTTAACTAAAATATTGACATGCCAGATGAACCCTGAATGCAGGCATCATTTTCATTAACCTCTTCTCCAATTTTAACATGCCCATTGTCTGATCATTCACCTTCTGTTAACTTTGAAGACAAAAAATTCAAATTGGTCGGGCTATCCAAGTCAATAATACCACCTATGCATAATGCAGCCACCCTTCAAATCATGCTTTTGAACTAAAAAAACTCACTTCTTTGTCTCCCTTGTTATTTGTTGTTCTCATCTCCAAACTCAAATTCATGCTCTCACTCAAAAGATCTATATTTACCCATTTGGGACTTCATACAGGACTACTTAGCAATCTTTCCCCCCCATTCCGTTATTTTCGTGGTGAGACCAATTTTAGTTGCTCAAAAATCAAAACTTTTAGAGACCAATTTTAATTATCTCAAAAATTAAAATTTTTTACCACCACATTTTTTCATAATTCTGTCTTTAAAAGTTATTTATTTGATGTCCCCCATCGTAATTTTACAATTGAAATGACAAGACTTTTAGGGATAAATTTTAATTGTTTGAAAAAATAAAACGTTTTGTTACAACATAATTTTGCCTTTAAAAGTCTATTTATAATTACAAATTCAAAATTTTGTTCCTCAAAGTCAATTTTTGACTTTTTCAGATAGGTCATTTGGGACAAAATGCACGACCACAAAAATTAGTTGGTTAAAGTTTTTAGTTACAAATATTACATTTTTAAGAACGAAATAAATTTGTTCCTAAAAAGTTGATTTGTTTGCATTTGTTTTCTTTGAAATAGTTAATTATATTTTTGGTCACCATAATATGAGCCTTTGTCATTTTAGTTCCCAGTGTATAAAAATATTTCAATTTGGTCTCTAATGCTTAAATTGTGTCAATCTCATCCTGAATATATAAAAAAATGTTTCAATTTAGTACTCCAATCTAATTTTGTTAATAGATGCAATTTAAACATTGGAGATTAGAGGATTAAATTGAAACACTTCCTCTACATTAGGGATCAAATTGATACAATTTAAATAAACACCCCTAAAGAAGTGTGCACCATAGGATTTCCCCAAACATGTTATCTTAAATTTGAAAATACCAAATAGAAAATTATAAAATATTCCTGGAGTGGCACGTGTCCGTACTCCTTAACTAACCATCATTCATCATGCTCTTTCATGTTCCTCGATCACCGAACACCATACCCTATATTCTCATCTTCTCTATCAATCACAATATCAAAAAATATCACTTGTCCGTACTCCGAGATTACTGCCCAACCCATCTCGACTACATTTGAACCATAATTCAAGAATGAAGGCCATTAATATAGTCAAAAAGAATTGGATGCTAAGCAATGTTTGTTTACCGAATAGGTTTCATCTCAAATCACATGAAATTGGATATCATCTCTTTCATAGAATGCTACTCCCTTCCTTGGAGGGGCAATCATAGTTTCATGAGACTTTTAGTCCCATGTAGGGGTATAAAAATGGTTCATTGGCCTGAGGCCCGGCCCGGCCTGACCATTTCGGGCTAAGGCTTGGATCATGCTTTTTCTAACTCAGCTTGAGGTTTGATCTAGGCCCAATTTGAGGCTTGACCGGAGGCTCGACTGTAACATCGCCTGGGAGGTACCTGCGCTCGTTAAACAGTTCGGACCCTCGATTTCTGCGATCTAGTCTCACAAGTGCAATGTGAAATATAGATGAGAATCTAAATTTGACAACTTTTATAGAAAATCCATTTTATTACAAATTCTTTGCCAAAAATGGATTACATCACTAGATCTTAGAGTCGCCACCTAATATTTTAGAAACATTAGGAAACTCGTGACTCGTGCCAAGGCCACTGTTCATCTTAACCAAGGGTGCTTGGCTCAGAACCTTAGGTATGAAGGGGAAAGGTCATTAATTGAGCACCCTCGCTCACTCGATCAAACTATCGGCCTTTACTAAGCTATGATATAATTTTTATTAACTTTATGTGTTCATATTCCGATTATTTAGTAAATCTTAAAATTTACTATGTGAAGCAAACAAATATAGACTATGTTGTTCATTTTGGAACAATTTGATTTCATTATTTTGAAAGATGTTTTGAATAGTACAATCATGAAAATCAATTTTATTCCAAATTAAATAACACAACCTTCATCCACTGACATGCATAGAGTTATATCAAATAAGTACATAACCACATGGTAAGATGCTAAACATAGTAAGAAAATCGCACACAAGTGGTATGCTAAAGCACAAAACTTGCATATTTACCGACCTCCAGCAAATAGGTACAAAATAAAGTTAGTAAAATATACACGATCCTATATACAAGATCCTAATGCAATTCACTCATGAAATGCAACTATAGATCTGACTTCTAATATATGACAATGTGAATCATCTCAAAATAAGAGGTAGTGCACAAAATCACATAATAGGCAATTAAACTCACAGATACAATTTTAGCCGGATCTTAAGGCATGAAACATGTATGCAAAGCATGGATATGATGCCAAGCATGATATACTACATATTTACAGATAAGGAAAGGAAGTAAAAGAATGAGATAGAAAGAAGCGGGGTGGGGAATTATTACATCACTTGAATAATACATATTCGAATACGGGATGATCGGAATAAAAACAAAAACAAATATTACAACAAAATATATCCTCACAAATCTTTCAAAATACAACAAAAAAAAAAAATATGTACACCTTGGGGATCGTCGGAAACCATTTTGCTTGACGCCGATAAACATGCTCTGTTCTGCCCCAGAAGAAGTTGGCTGGCTGGCTAAAACAATTAGTTGGCCGGCTAACTAATTCTGGCAAAAAACTATGGTTTTTCTTTTTCAACACCAATGAAAGAACAAATAAGGAATATATGGGTGGCTCAACTAACCACTTCCAATTAGATTACAATAGGTTTACAACATGAAATTGAAGCAAGAAAAACAATACAAGAAAGAAAATGCAAGAAATACAAGAAAATGAAAAAGTGTGCAAAATTTACCTTCCAAGGAAGGATTTGATTTCTAAACTTCCTTTTGATCATCCTCAAATTTAGGAAGTGTGTTCTTAATTCTCAGTTTGAAAATTCAAAATTCTAGTTAGAATGGTGTTTTGGGGCTATTTAACAGTATGTGTGTGGGGAGTTGTTCTAACTCTTTGTTTTTCTCTTTTTTCAACAACACTCACTCTCTTTTGGATTAAGGCTCAAGAATATGGCTCTCGCAGAATTTATGGGATGGTTTTGATGTATGAAAACATGGTATATTAGTGTATGGAAGTGTTTTGGTTCAAGGCATAGGCTAACTCTATTTCTCTCTCTATATCTCTTCTCTCAATTCTTCTCATTCTCTCAATTCAATTCCGTTCTTTTCTCCTCCTTCTGACTCCTCCTCCCTTCTCAAAACCAATTCTTACCATTTTATGAAACTAATTTTTCCCTCTCTCACCACACCTAATAACTCCTCATAAATCACATGGCAACTGTAGACACCTCATTTTTGATCGCCCTTAAGACTTGGGCGCCTTATGTTGAATATTCGATGATGATAAATGTTACGCTGTACAATCGTTCAATTTTTTCAGCAAAAGGCTTCGATTTTGCGTTTTAGAACCTAAAACCTTGCACCTCTTTCGGACCAAAACCTAATTTTTTCTAACCTGACCACTCAAAGGCTTGCTGGCCAACAAGTAGCAGACTAGGGGTGAGTATGGTCTGGATTAGGATAAAACCAAGACCAATCCGTTATTTACGGTTCTTGAAAAATTAGAACCAATCCAATCCATTTAAATTGTGGAACCAATCCGAATAAATACGGATTGGATTAGTTTAGGACTACGGATTCACATAATTAAATAACCAAAAAAAAAAATATTGAACATTTTAATTTCATAAAAACAAAAACATAGCATCATATTAGTTTCAAAATAGCAACATGTCTTTCAATAATAGCGACATACTATTTTAGAATTTAAACAACCATAAGAAAACTAGATCCACCATAAGTATTTAGAATATTACAAATTAAAACTAAAAACCAACAAACAAAAGCAATAAAAGAAGACACTACGCGGGTTTAGGTTTGGGTTTAGGTTTTATATGGAATATGAGAAGATATTATGCAGGAGGGTGTATAATATAAATATAGGCTATTTGTATACGGTCCGGATCGGTTTTAATCCAAAACCGTAGGGTTCAATTTGGAACTGATTCGTGAACTACGGATTTTTAATTTTTCAATTCGAAACCGAATCACGAATTCAAAAAATCAATCCAAACCTACCAGATTGGACTGGACCGGATCGAATTATGGATTTCACGAATTTCTTGCTCAGCCCTATGGCTGGTAGGCCAATTTTTATTAGCTGGCCGTCCCTCTCCATGGTTGGCCGGTCATGTCCACCGGCCAGCAGATATTTTGCTGCCAGTTGTCCCCTCATGTGCATGCCTTGCACCAGCTGGCTCAATACAAATATTTCCGATAGGGGAACCTATTTTTCTATAAATACTTGACCACCCCTCATGGTTTTAGGTTAGAAAAAATTGCGAAGTACCTATAGCTTGCTAAACACTCGTCCTTTCTCTCTTGGAATATACATACACTATCCATACACTTCCTAAGACTAAACTTGAGACCTCTTGCTAAGATTATTGAACATAAATTTCAGCTCTTGGGAGTGTTCAACTTGTGGTTTGTGAACTAAAGAACATCCTCTCTTTAAAAGAGGTATACTTTGTGCTTTTGTACCATCTTTCCTATCTTTTTTCTTTGATTTTTCATACTGATTTTCAGAGTTTATTTTGGCTCAAAAATGTGGTTTTGAGTCACAAAAAAGAGGAGGGGTTAGCCACCCTTCCTTAGGCTTGTTGGTTGTTTGAAACCTCTTGGCTTTAGCCTATTTTCTCTCACTTTTTCCACCTCAAAAACTCAAATTTCAGCACTGTTTTTGTGTTGTTTCAGTGCTGTTTTGTGTGTTTAAATATGCTTTGAATATTGTAAATGTGTTGTTGTAAGTCCTTATGGATGTAGCATTCAATCCATTTGAGTTGATAGTCCTTTATTGCACTTTTTTTTATAGCTTTACTATATGTTCATACTATTGTAATCACCTTTGCATAATCATCTCTGCAACCTCCCTCTATTCTTTGTTCATTTTGATTAAAGAGTTGTGTTTAACAAAAGGTTGTTGTTCAAGCATAAGAAAAAGACCTTTCATACTTAATGGTTTAATCTCTTCGAAGGTTCATTACCAAGGCATTACATTTCTATTATGCTAAGCACAACTTCTTGTTTGTCACTTCTGTTTATCGCTGGTGCATTTAGAGTGTCATTATAGCTTATTATCAAGTTTGGATTTAGAGTCATTATCGCTCATTTTGGGTTTGGTTAGTCATTATCGCTCTCTTTGAGTTTGACTAATCATTATCGCTCATTTTGGATTTGACTTAGAATTCATTATCGATTGTAAATGAGTTTGACTCTTCCTTTATAATTTCCCTCATAAAAAAAGGCTTGAAAGGCTCATTTCTCGAGTTGAGTCAATGCTTGATACTCTTTATCATTTTTTGGACTTAGTGGACGTAATTATCACTTTTGGACAAAATGAAGAAAAGATAAGAAAATGGCATGGTAATGTAAAAGAGGCTAATAAAAGTGGAGTAAAAGAGGTAAAAAAAGGTAATAAAATTGAGTTGGGCTCAATCGGATGTTATATTGAACCTATTGCGTCTTGACTCATTGCATACTTTTTTGTGATGTTTAATAATTCAAGAAGCAATGTCCACCCCTTCCCTTGAGGTAACTCTATGGTAGGAAGGAGGAGTTATTGGTCTTTCATTTCCTTTTATTGAGCTTTTGTCCTATCGGTTCTAACATCATCACGTAACAAACGTGCAAAAATTGATGATTTGTGAACTGAATCTACTCCTTCCTTGATCATCTTCATGATAGGGAGGGGCAGAGAGGATAAACATCTCCTGGAAATACTCTATTTTTGATCTGTTTCAGTTCTGTGGCAGTAGGGTATCCCTTAAAAATAGTGGCTGACCGGCCACCACTTTGTACAGCCGACCACTTTCCAAGGTCGGCCAGCCACCTTTTTGTACAGGTAGTGGTATTTTTGTGGTAGAACAAAGCAGAACCTAAGGCAAAAACAGAATAATTTTCTGACTTCAAACATAACAGAATCTGGCAGCAAATAGAGAGATTTCCGGGAGGATGTTTTCGGTTGCGCGCATGTGGTTCCTCACCTCCCGTCTTTAATATTAATGTGTTGTAATTAATTAATTAAATTTATTCGAATTTGTAATAGCTAGTTAATTTAGTTAATTCATTTGTTTGTAATACTTAGTTTAATTAGGACATTCATTTAGACCTCTTGTGCGAGAGCAAATTTGTAACACTTGTAATATTTTGTATGTCTTCTAACCCCTATTTCTTTCTCCCTTTTATTTATATGTTTATCGTGGTAGCATCATGTTTTCCATTCTTATATCATCACCATGCTTCGTATCCATGTTTTGCATGCATTGGGTTCGGTTCATCATTCTAATATTATTGTCCTTTCCTATTTACTTGAATACGTGCGTTATCACATGCTTTGAGTTGCTCCATATGACATAATAAATAAGCCGAACCTAGTAGTTACATTTTGTATGTGTTGCATTAGTCACTTTGCATATTAGGAACATGTATTTTTCTAATTATTTTCTTCTCTTTAGCTTGCCTCGGTTGAGTACTAGGTGAGAATTTTTTGTTTTAGCATATTTCATGTGTGCTCATGTAGCCATATCAAGCATACCACCATGAGGCTAAGTGCTTATTTGAGATACCTCTTTGAATGCCTGTGGATGAAGGCTATTTCGCTTAAGTTGGGATGATCTTGATTACTATACATATGAGCTCGCTTTTTCAAGTAGCACATATTCAAAATTCTTTTCAAACAAACATAAAATCAAAACATTCCAAAGTGGGTGAAATAGTCTATACTTGTGCGCCTTGCATAATAATATCAGTATATTAATATTCAGAACAAGAGCATATAATGTACATAAAAATCACATCATGATTAGTAGAGGCCGATCTTTGATCGGGTGAGTGGGGTGCTCAATTCATCATGACCTTCCCCTCTCATACCTAAGTTCCCAAGTCAAGACACGTTGGTTATGACAGATAAGTAGCCTTTGGCACGAGTCACGGGTTTCCTAAATTTTTTAAAAATATTTAGGTGGTGACTCTAAAATCTGGCAATGCAATCCATTTCAGGCATCTCTGATGATTAATGGATTTTCTACGATTTGCCAGATTTGGATTCTCATTTGTGCTTTTCTATTTAACATTGCACTTGTGAAACCAAATTCAGAATCACGGGGGTTCAAATTGTAGGGCTATCGTATTCGAGGAGACTAAACTCCTTCGAGGAGCATAAAAAGCAAGCTATAGTTTATGGCGACTCTGTTGGGGAGATTAGAGAACTTGACTTGAACTTCATGATGTGACATTTTATTTACACATATATGTTCTTTGCATTGCATTTGCGTTGGCGCTCTTAAGTCACTGTGTTTTCCATCTGCTATTCCTGGACGGCTTGCCAGAGGCTTGCCTAAAAAGCTTGCCAAAAGGCTGGTCAGTCGTGGGCTTTGCCATGTTGGAAACACAACCCTTGGATCTAGATTATCGTCATACCACTTGATCCTCGTTTCACTTCTCGGTGTTAGGTGTGAGAGGTATATTAGGTAATCTTGCCAAGGTACCCTTTTAGACCAATCAGCCTAGTGCATGTAATGAGCTCTAGTGGCCTTTCAAACTACGGCAGGATGCTCTTCCATTTTTCAAGATGTTGTGATACCACTTGTTTGAATAGTAAAGCTGTAGATCACTCCAAAGCTAGGACAGGGAAACCCTAACCTCTCATAGGGGTGTCTTGAATGCTTTTGTGTAAAATGTAAATTCTTTGGAAATGTGTGATACAATCCTGGGAGAGTCTTAATCTTGAGGCGATTCTTTTCAAAACTTGAGGGTCATACCAAAATTAGAATTTAGGTTGAAATCCAAGGGTTTGTGTTTGATATGGGTGAATTTTCAGCAAGACCAGAACTAGGGCCAAAAATTGTATCTTGCTTTGCTTTGATTGGCATACCCGGTATCCTGATCTGATGGGGCATTTGTTTTTAATTCTAGGTTTGTTTGAGCCAAAGAAGGAGCAATACCCAACTCAACAAAGGCCCAACCCAATCTGACCTAGAAAGCCTTAACCCATCACAGTTCATCCAATCTTAGAAAAAACCCACCCAGCAAAGGCCTAGTCCATCTGATTTCCAAAAGAAAAGATCCATCTAATGCCAAAAGACCCATTTTAAAAAAGCCCAATCCAGTCAAACCTGTCTAGACTAATCCAATCCAGATACATATACCCATCTATTTCTCTAAGTGCCAACTTAGTAGACCCATGATAGCACAAAGTCCAGAAGAAGTTGTGGCCATGATAACGGCCTTTAAAAAAACCATGGATACACTAAACCAGAGAATTACTGTGCAGGATGAGACCATTGCTGAAATGCAATGCCCATCTGGGGCATCTACCACACATCCAGTCCCGGGTCCCCAACTGAACTTTGATCCACCTTCGCTAGCTGAAGATTTACAGGGTCCAGATCCTCGAGAAAGGTTGGTGCAAGCTTGAGTTTTCAGACTCCTAGTACAGCCTAATGAGGCACTTTTTTCCCTTGATATTAATGATCTTGACCCGACCTTGTTAAAAATTGCTAACCTTGAGAATCAATTAAAAAAGACACAGGGAATTAATCCCATTCCCGATATTGAGGATGGGTACACCGAGGCTGCCGTAAGGCTCCTAGACAAATTCAAAATGCCACATTGACCGTCTCGACGGGTTTGGAGATCCTATGGTACATATCCGACTTTTCTCGGATGTCCTGAAACCGATGGGTCTGACTAAGCCTCAAAAACTCTTTCTGTATAGAAAAACCCTATCAGGTATAGTAGCCACTTGGTACGCCAAGTTAGAGGATAAAGTGACACAGAACTGGGAAGATTTGGCTGAGGCATTTGTCAATCAGCATTCTTACAATACCCAAATTAAAATAACCACCTAAGAGCTTGAAGTAACCCACCAGAATCCTAAAGAACCTTTTATGGAATTTGTTGCAAGGTGGAGAGCAAAGGCAACACAAATGACAGATCGACCTTCTGAGAGGGACCAAGTACGGATAGCGGTGCAGAACCATGAGCCTGATATGTTACTGTAGACACCCCATTTTTGACCGTCCTCAAGACTTGGACGTCATCGTTTGTGCACTCGATGATTGTGCTTGTTTATATTCGTTTTGAGCGCCCGAAGTCCTCGGCGGAATGCCCTGACTTTGAGCTTTGAAACCTTAACTGTTTTGTGCTTTGTTTTGGACCAAAAGCTTGTTGCCTCTAGCCTGGAGGAGTGGGTGGCCTATCGACCAGCCCGCTGGGCTGTCGGCCAGGGCTTGTTCTTGTCGGCTACCAATGGTGGCCGACAGCCTTTGGTATCTTTTTCCAGATATTTGTTGACAACTGTGCCAGCTATTGTTCACTGAGCTGCATCTTCATGCACGTGTATGGTGAGTTGTTCACAAGCTCAAGACTTGTTTTTCTATATATAGGGGGTGTCCTCCCCCATTTTTGAGGGTTAGAAGATTTAGACCAAAAATATCTTTCTCTCTCTAGAATTTTCTCTCTCTTGATATTTTGTGCATATTTGCTTACAAGTCCTTAGCTTTTGCACACCAACCCTCAACCAAATACTCTCACTTTTGGGCTGAGATTACTTGGAGCCTTGTTTGAGCTCTAGAAGGAGGTTTGACCTTGGTTTGTTGCCTATTTTGTGCCTTAGCTTCAAGAGGTATAACACTTATTATTTAAGCTTGTTTTCAATACTTGTTTTGTCATCTTTTCATACTATTTTTGGGCTGATTTTGAACTGTCAAAAACTCCATTTTTGTGACTTAAAAGTTTTTGTTTGAGGTCTTTTTGAGTTAGGGGGTGTTCCACCCTTCTTGCTCCTTTGTTTGTTAAGCTCTTGGACCATCTTTTCATCACTTTCAAACCAACTTTTTGGGCCTTTTAACCACTGAATCTCAGAGGTTTTTCAGTGGTAAAAATCAACTTTTGACGTCCAAAATTGGAGGGGTTAGCCTCCCCTCCTTGTGTCTTGTTTGCATGCCTAGTTAGCTTCATGTGTTAGCATGTTTTTTTAGCCTAACTTAGCTTAAGTCCAGCATGTTTTTGCCTCTGAAATAACCTGTTTTGGCTCTATTTTGGGCTGGTTAGTTTAGTTGAGGCTTGTTTTGCATAGTTGTAGTATAATTTTGTAATAACCCTCATCACTGATTACTGATTAAGTACTGATTACTGCTAAACCGAGACCGATTATGATTGATAATTGAATTGATTGAAATACTGAACTGACTGACTGAAATCTGAGACTGATTGATTGACCATAACTGTTTAAATGCATAATCTATCTGTTTGACTGGCAAATTATCTGTTCTCATCTTATGCATTAAACTGCAAATTGAAGGCCTTATCGGCGGCCAAATCGAAAATCTATTGATGTTCTGTAATCATCATAATTTATGTGATTTTATGGTATATTTAATTGAAAATCGATTTGGTATGATTAAATTAGATAAAATAAGCTAAATCAAAGAGTTGGCCTTATTTACCGTTTTGCCACCTAGTGGCCCTTTTCATATAAAACATTCTTGAGCCTTTTTCATCCAAACAAAACATTTTGCTCAACCATTTCTTACTCCCAACCGACCAAGAGAGAGAGGAAGTGAGAGAATTGAGTTCCTTCTTGAGTTTGCTTGGAGAATTGAAGAAATTGAAGGATAATTGTCTTATTGAGCTTCTAGTCTTGTGATTGAAGACCTAAGATAGATCATTGACCTTCTTTATTGTGCATTTGAGTTTATTCTTGCATGATTCATGGGTCTTTAGTAATCTAAGGCATGAATTGGTTCAATAGTGTTGAGTTGAAGCTCATTCCATGCATGCATGCTTGTATTGATAAGTTTGAAGTTGTTTTCATGGCAAATGTCACATGCATGCTCATATTTATGTTTAAGTCCATAATTTCATCTTGTTTTGAAAAGAATTGGCTCATTAGAACATGAATTTGAGGCTTGACGGTTGTTGTAGTACATGCATGTTCAATTGGAATCGTGTTCATGAAATTGATTTGAAAATGGTGTTTAATGGAACTACCTTTGGGCCTTGATTTCTCAAATTGACCTTTGTAACATGTTATTCTATGAGTTTCCTTATGTTTTCCAGAAAATTGGCCCAAGAGGATCGAAATTTTAGCATTTAAACTTGATTTTGAGCTTGGGGTTCAAATCTGGAATTTCCAGATTTTGGACCTACGCTCGAGCGAGGAAGTCCACGCTCGAGCGTACACTCTGTGATTGTGCCTTCCGCTTGAGCGAGAAAAGTTACGCTCGAGCGTGAAATGCGTGCATCCAGTACTTTGCCTGAGTTCACAGTCCGCTCGAGCGAGGAAACTTACGCTCGAGCGAGGGTCGAGCGTCCATCGGGCGTAAATTTTGAGCATCCAGCATTTTCACTGTAGCACACAGTCCGCTCGAGCGACGGAATTCACGCTCGAGCGGAGACCCTTTGTCTGCATGTCCGCTCGAGCGTAGAAAGCCACGCTCGAGCGAGACCCCTGTTTTCTGAAAATTTTGTTAAGTGTTCAAAAGTGCATCTTTGCATCCTCTTTCCATCCTAGGCATTCCTAGGGCATAGTTTAAGGCATCTTAAAGAGTATATAGATGTAGAACACACCGAGGCAAATTTAGGGATTTAATTATTATCCTTCCCAACTGTATAGCTTAGTGTGTGTTCAATCTGTTAACTGTATAGGGTTGGCTTTCCGGGGAGACGCTCTAGTTCACTGTAGCCCAGAACTCTGTGAGTAACAATTGTGTAAAGATATGTTCAAAATGATTATCTTCTGAACAACTGAACTGTACTGTTTTCTGAACTGTTTACTGTTAACTGAATGAATGTATATCCTATATTCTGAACTGTATTGTGGCATCTTTAGCAACTATTGTTTATTATTACCGCTACTGTTACAGAGATCTCTGTCGGTTCCCTCGTTGGAACCACTACTGTTTACTGATTGATGGCCATCAACTGACTGTTCGGTCTTTTAAGACCTACTGTTTACTGTATTGCTACTGTCACAGATATCTCTGGAGCAAAGTGCTGCACAGACCTAAGTGCTACAGTGTGAGCCACCTCTAGAATCTGTGCGAGACACCTCTTGAGTCCATACTGGGCTTTAAGCCAATCTGTGAAATCTGGAGCAAAGTGCTGCACGGACTTAAGTGCTACAATGTGAGCCACCTCTAGAATCTGTGTGAGACACCTCTTGAGTCCATAAGAACTGTACTGTTACCGTTACTGTTACTGTTACTGTCACTGTTACCGTTACTGTACTGTACTGTTACTGTTACCGTTACGGTTACTGTCACTGTTGCTGTTACTGTTACTGTACTGTTACCGTTATTACTACTGGACTGGCACTGTACTGACACTGCTACTACCACCGTACTGTTTTGCTATCGGATGTGCCACGTACGATTACTATGATTTCTAAATGACTGATATGACATAAAGTATAAGCCACCGACTGTATAACGGATTTACCAAGGCAAACGACTGTTTAAAATACTGAAAGGACATTCTTTCTTAACCCCTTTACGCATTATGTTATTCACTGGGCTTTAGCTCACTGCTCATATACATATGTAGGTGTTCAAGCACCGGACCGTTGCTAGCAGCGTCAGGGAAAACTCCAGTTTTGTCAAGCCAACCACTGTGCCTCACTGTGAGGTTCCGAGCCCATCAAGCTATGGCTTAGGGGCTTAGGGGTGTTTTATTTCCCTCATCTGTCTCTGTACCTGTTTTGTATAACTGTATAGACTGATAGCACTGTATTGTACCGTTTACTGTACTGTTTAATAGAGATTAAGTCCCTGTACTGAATGATTGTATATATATGATGCATACTGTTCCGTACTGAAAGTATAAATGTATGAAAAGTCTTTTTGCATACAGACTGTCACAGCTCATTGGACATTGTTTTATTTACTGTATTGGCTTCCGCCATGCCCCTGTACTCTGTATTACTGTTCTACTGTTAAGCAGGCCTTCGGTAATCTCGGATTACTGGCCGGTTACGGTGCTAAACCCATGGGGGCGGGTTTGGGTCGTAACAAATTTCCTTCACTAGCTTGATGTTTTAATGCTTTAATCATCATCATTTTGAGTTGAAAGCATGTTTTAGTGTTTTTTTGTACTTAATTTCAGCACTTTAATCTCTGCAACCTCCCTTAATTCTTTACTCTTTTGTTTGCTTTGAAAGTGGTTTCAAACCACTTGTTTGCCTAAGTGTGAAATTGAGGTGTTACACCTAATGGTTTAATCCCTTAGGGGGTTCATTACCAACAGTGTAATGCCTCTTTCATGCCCAAAGTAACTTGTGGTTTGAGCCATCTTTCCATTAGAGGACACTCACTTTTGGACTTAATCGATTAAAGAATGAATCGATAATGTAAAATGAGTAAACAAAATGAACAAGTAAAAGAAGCAAGATAAGTATCTTTCGTGTTGCATTGCATATGTTCGAATCGGACGTTAATTCGAACATAAGGAAAATAGGACATTTCATACTCAAAAGTGATGAAATGTGCCACTTTTCTTGGTTACCATCACCCTTGATCATGCATGATAGGGTGGTGGTCTTTTGAGTCTTGTTTTGCACTCATTAAACTTGTACAAACTTAGTTCTTTGGCCATCATACATGGAAATTGCTTGATTGATGGTTTGAGAGCCAAGAATTTCACTCCCTTGAGCTTGTTTGATGATAAAGGGTGTAAACAGTACAAACAAACCTGTAAAAGTACATTGTTTTGCTCTGTTGTGCTCTCTGTTGCAACAGGAAAGCCCAAACCAGTGGTGGCTGACAGCCACCACCAGTGGCCGGCCGGCCACCATCAGTAGCCGACCGGCCACCTTTGTTGGCCGACCGACCATCAGCAGTGGCCGACCGGCCCCCTTGTCGGCCATCAATGAAATTTAGCAGAATGTTCCTGAGGCAAAACAGATTTGATTTGGAGAAGCGGAAAGTGTAAATGCTTCTGTGCAACAGAGGCTTGTAGTAGCAAAACAGTGGCCATTCAGGTGGAGAAACTGAGCATGCGTGCATCCCTCGCTTCCCGAGGCCATTTAATTGCTTTGTTTAGTTAATTTGTGGTAGCTAATTAATTAGTTTAATTGCTTTATACTTAATTAGCTTAGTATTTTAGCTAATTAATTCGATTTGTAATATTTAATTAGCTTAGAATAGTTAGTTAAATTTTGTAATAATTAGTTAGCTTAATTTGTGTAGCTACTTGGTTAAGCTTATTCATTTGGACTCTCCTTCGCGAGGGCGTAATGTTGTAATAAGTGTGTGTACGTGTGTGTATGCTTTCCAACCCCACGTCTTTCTCTTTTTTACTTAACCGGTTTTGATGGTTAGTTTAGGAGTATCATATTTCAATTAGCATATCTCATGCTTGCATCCATTCATTCGTATTGCATGCACCGAGGCTCGACGCATCATTCAAATTGCATTGCAATTTCAATACGTATTTGAATATGTATTTAATCGCATGTCGTTCAAATCGATTCATATGCCATATTAGTAGCCGAGCCTATTAATTTTATATTGCATGTGTTGCATTAGGCATTTTTACATAGTTAGCATCATGTATCTTTCTAACTAGTTTTTGTTTTGGCTTGAAGTACTCGGTGAGTTTTACGCTTTAGCATACTTGCATGAGTGTAATTGCCATGTTTTGCATGCTTACCATGAGGCTATGTGCTTAAATGCTAAACTACATGAATGCCTATGGATGAAGGCTTGATTGTTTAAATTGGAACGATTCAACGAATGTGCATTTTAAGCCCACTTTGTTATGGCAAATCATGTTTTAAGCCCACTATGTTTGGTGGCAAAATTGCATCTTTAAGCCCACTTGAGGGTAACAAATTCAAACTATTTTCGCAAACAAACATGAGTTGAATTGTTCAAATTCTTGCGATTCTAGTTTATACTTGCGTGTGCGCATCACATAGTAAAGCTAGTTTAATAACCGGAATAAGAACATATAATGTTTATAAAATATCATATCATGGTTAGTAGAGACCGATCTTTGATCGGGTGAGCGGGGGTGCTCATTTCATAACCTTCCGCCTTCGTACCCAAGTTCCTGAGCCAAGGTAACTTTGGTGATGACAGACATGTGGCCTTCAGCACGAGTCAGGGTTTCCTAAATTTCTCAAAAATAAAACATTTAGGTGGCGACTTTGTATCTGGCAAAGCAGTCCAATTTTGGCATTATTTGATTTAAAATCGATTTTCCAAAAAGGCTTGCCGGATTTGGACTCTTTGGTGATTATCAATTTCACATTGCACTTGTGAGACTAGATTTAGAACCGCGGGAGTCTGAACTGTGAGACCTTCTTTTTCAAATTCGTTCCGAAAGGCGGGGGCGCAAAAAAAGGGCGAGTCCACAGTTTTTGGCGACTCTGCTGGGGATTTAGAAAACTTGACTTGAACTCATGATATGTTGTTTTATCTACACTTATGTGTCTCTTTGCATTTGCATTTGCATCGGTGCGCCTAAGTCACGGTGTTTGCCATCTGCTATTCCTGAATGGTTTGCTAGAGGCTTGCTTGGAAAAGCTTGCCAAAAGGTTGACCAGTTGCGTGCCCTGCCACGATGGAAACACAACCCTCGGATCTGGACTACTGCTGTATCGTTTGATCCTCCTTTCACTTTTCGATGTTAGGTGTGAGAGGTATATTAGGTGGTCTTGCTGAGGTACCCTTTTTTGACCAATCGACCTAGTTACATATCGGAAGCCGTAAAGACTGTTCCAAACTAGGACAGGTTGATCACCCGAATGTACGATTCTTTTTTTGAAACCGCTTGTTTGCGTAGTGAACCTCTAGCTCTTGACGAAATTAGGACAGGGTAACCCTACCCCATCATAGGGGTGTTTTGGCTCTTACTTGCTTAATACGTGCTTTTAGAGTGAAACTCTACAGGAATGTATGTATTAGTTGTAGGTCTGGGTATCAATTTTGGGGCAGAAATTAGTGTTTGAGTACAGTTCTCCAGCTTATGATTGCAACTGCGTGTTGTTTCTGTCTGAGTCGAGGTGTTGTGCAGTTTCTGATTTTTGTTTCTTTTTGCTTTATTTTCTTTTTGCAAGGTAGTCTTTCACCATTGTTTCGGACGATTCTGTTACCCTCAAAGCACTTTGGACTCGAGTTAGAAGGATTTGTAGATTTGGGGATCTAGTTAGGGGACAGCCAGTGTTTGTTTCGCTCCCGCCGGTTACTAGACGGAGGAGGATTCGGCAGAATTCGCCAATTCAGCAGTCACTGTTCTCCTTGCCTGTGCCCAGTTAGGCCCAATCATCTACTTCCACTCCAGACAGAGAGTACTCGCCAGTTCCAGTAGTTCAAAGTCCTCCAGCCAACATGGAAGATATGCTTCAACAACTCCAGCAAACTATTGAGGCTATGTAGCTAGATGCTGCCCGCCAAGCCAAAATTGCAGCCCAGCAGGTTGAGTTAATCGCTAGGCTGTAGCAACAACAGCCGTAACAGGAAGCGGCCTCCGCATCCCATCCACCTCCTGCAAATATTTCGGTACCCGGAGTTACTGTTCCCACAGCTAATGTCCAAGAAAATGCGGGCATCCCAGTGGATCTGATTCCACCATAGACCTCCAAAGCACTGGTATACCAAATGGAGGCTCCCTTTGAGTTTGAGGTCGACCCTACTGCTTTGAAAGTCAAAATGCTAGAAAAGCTCTTCAAACGGGCACAGGGTATGAATACACTTCCGGATATAGAGGATGGCTATACTGATGCAGCAGTGACCTTGCCGGATAGATTCAAGATGTCGCATATAGACCGATTTGATGGTTCAGGGGATCCTATAGTCCAATCACGGCTCTTCTCAGATATATTGCGGCCTATTGGCCTATCTAGACTTCAGAAGGTCTCACTCTTTGGCCGAACCCTGTCGGGTATAGTGGCCATTTGGTATGCCAAGCTAGAAGACTCTGTGAAACGGAGCTGGGATGAGATGGCCGAGGCCTTTGTAGTGCAATACTCTTACAATACCCAAATCGAGGTCACAACTCGTGATCTTGAAGTAACTCGTCAGGAGCCGAAGGAAGGCTTCTCGGATTTCGTAACAAGGTGGAGGGCAAAGGCATCAATGATGACGACCCGGCCATCTGAAAAGGATCAAATCAGAATGATAGTTCGTAACCTGCAGGGGAAATTACTACAGAAAATGATTGTCTTGCCTTTATTCACATTTGCTGATCTCCACGAGATAGAAGTTCACATTGAGGATGCGATGAGACAGGGTTTGATAAATGACGATAAGGAGCAGCCCAAGAGGCCTTTCACATGCAGTTCCAATGTAACTATGAGTGGTAGTGCAGCTGCAAGGCCTTTCGATGTGGGTATGGTCACTACCATACCTAAAACTGCCAACCCCTTTGTCGGTACATCCAATACAACCTCACAAACCTCGAGCCACCAAACCCGAGGCCAAAGGGTCTTTACCCCACTCTATATGTCTCTGTTTACGACCCTGAGGGTCTGTAACGCCCCCAAAATAATACAAAGATAGGTTTCAATTTAATAAGGTAAATTAAAAGATAGGTTTCAATTTACCTAATCCACATGCAGTTTCTACAACAATCATAGCTATCCTCCACCGATAGCCCAAAATAGATCTTTCTAAACAGATATACAATCTTCTAAACAGATAATTTATCAAATTCCCATAGGTGAGTGATTTAACAATTCCAACTACACCATTTATTCATACATCCTCTAGATTTCATAGTTCCCATATCAATCTCATCATTTATACCAAGTAATTTATTTAACTCAAATTAGGGCAAATTTCTTTTTTTTCTCCAAATATTAGCCCCAAGGCCAAATTTCACCATTTTAACCTATATAACCTCATATTCAATACCCTATATATATATTCATGGAGCCCAATATAAAAATCCCTCTTTCAATTTTTGAATCCAAACCCTAGTTTCACCAAAACCCTTCCCAAATTCCACCATTTATACATAACAACAAATAACTAGGTTAAAAACCATAACAAAGTATAGAATATCCCTACCTCAAATCTAGGAGACCAAAGGAGATGATGAAGAGCTTCAAGAATGCCCTAAATTCGGTTTTGCTCGGATCAAAGAAAGGCCCTTGAGATGCTCCAACACTTTAACAAAGGGACTAGGGTTGAGAGATACTTAGATCTAGGGTTATTTGTAGACAGAGAGAGAGTGTTTTAGAGAGAGAGACAGCCGATCTAGGGTTTTTAGGAGAAAAGAAATCAAAAAGTGAAGTAGAATCACTTTGTTGCGAATTGATATACGCGACCTTCGCTCGAGCCAAGGAGTTGTCGGTCGAGTGACTAGACACAACAAGTAACTTTGCTCAAGCGCATGAAGCGTCGCTCAAGCGCAGAATGCAAAGCTTCAGGTCTGCTATAGACGCAGACACACGCTCGAGCGCAAGAAGTCTCGCTCGAGCGAAGAAACAGTTCCACTAGGCTCGCTCGAGCGCAAGAGGCCTTGCTCGAGCAAAGAACTTACATGTTCCCAGAAAAGCTGTGTCCGGGGAAAGAAACCTAAAGACCCTCAATTCTCGCTTGAGCACAAGAAACCTCGCTTGAGCGAAGGAGCAAATTACAAAAAGTTTGCTCAAGCGCAAGAAGCCTCGCTCAAGCGAAAAGGCCAAAATCTGGGCAACAACAATCTAACCCAACTAACAACCAGCTTGCTCCAAACTTGCCCAACAAGTTCTAAAACTCAAATACAAAGGGTCAAAGGGGGAAAAACAAGACATGGATACAATATTCAATCACGAAACCCAAGTCCAGAACACAATGAAGGTTGGGGCAAAACCGGAATCGCTATAACCTCCCCCCCTTAAACAATTTCGTCCCCAAAATTTTAAAATCATGTTTCAAATTCAAGTTTTAGCTAATTTCCAAAGTGATTACAACTCGATTCTCATTACCATGACCCACAAACCGGTCATTCAATCCTTTCACAAAAGAACAATTCCACAATAGATATATCTCTACATATATTATCAATATGTATCTCCCGAAATTTAACCAATTTCAATACGTACATCTCATAGTTCCAAAACATCATTAATGTTTATGATAAATTTGCATTTCCAAGACTTAAACAATATACACAATGTTCAAATTAAACTTGCGTTTTCGGAACATATTCAACATTCACAATGCTTTCATAATCCAAAACATATACAATATTTCCAAATTTGATACAATACATACAATATTCTATACTCCCAGAACATATACAATGCTCATATTAAATCCATGTTTTCAAGACACCCACAACATACACACTGTTTTAACACTTCATTAACAAACAATATCTCGACATATGTTCAAATACCAACGAATAAGTCCGGATATTTTTCATGGACTTCAATTTCACACTCCCAAGTTGCTTCCTCAATCCCGACATGTTTCCATGATACCGTAACTAATAGAATCATCTTGCTTCACAAGACTCGACTCAACAACAAGGAACGAACAAGATTACCTCCCAATCGGCCAAACTCGCGGCAATTTATAAGACAAGAACACGTTCTCCCGATAATAATAATAGTAACAACGACTTCAATAACAACCGCACTTCAAGACATCCACCATGACTTGACTACTTACAATACTCAAATCACCATTGAGTGCTTAATACTCTAACCTAGGGGAAAAAGAAAACCACTCACACACAAGATTTTCGGTCAGCTCTCGTGGAACGTGAATGCAGAGCTAAACATGAATAATTAATAATATTATGGCACATTAATGCCTGACAGTTCCAAGTCCCTGCCAAAAGACATACAACATGTAACTAGCAACTTAGACTAGATCAAATGTGGCTTCTTAACTCATGGCATAAGATATCCCGTTCAGGGTAAAGGGAATGCTTAATCTATCCCATTTGTTTCAAACACTTGATTTTCCTCCAAATTATTCTTCCACATTCCTCAAGTAAATCATAACATAGTCATCCCACAAAACCCATCATACTCACGGTGGTGTTACAATATTCAAAGCAAAATTTTCTACGATGAGAACCCTGTAAATTTTAGAAATGCCAGTAATGCAATAACACAAAGGAAGAAAATGCACACCCACTGTTCACATAATGGTGCAAGCGCTTATAAGATCAAGTTCTCAACTAAAATCCCAAACCGATTACTACCACTCAAACAACCTTCCAACTGTCCAGGTGGGACTTACATTCCACACCAAGACACCTTTTAATTATACAACCTACAATTTCGACCTATTCTCGAGGTGACTATATGTCAACCAACACAAGTATTGACCAATCAACTATCCAACTTTATTCACTCATACCAGCCTTCAAACACAACATCTTGCCCAACCTCATCAACTTCTAAATGGAGTTCCATACACAACTTCTCCGATCTAATGAATCACTCTAGATTCTTCAAAGTTACCACATGGTACTCTGATTTTTTTTCATTCACTCCTCACACATATGCCTAATTGGCACGCACATCCTCGCTTCACATTTGAGTCCTAACTGAACTTTTCAAGTTAAACACAATACACCATCCCGAGCCAACGCACACACCGGTACCTTACACCGTGCACACAAGGACCGAACAAGTCGAAACAACTCTGACAAAGTGCATCACTCACTTTACACAATCTTACTGCCTCACTCGGAGTTCCACTATCCAAACTAGACGACAAACACCCACACCAAAGTGACCCATCATTACCGATCATCAAACTATTCAATTTCATCATTAACCACACTATTGCCTTACCAAGGCACTCTCCTGGGATTGCCCTGTGACTGATCCCCTTCTATACATCATCTAATGACAACATATGAACCACACACCACCACAAACCATACTAGCAAAACCTCCTCACGTAATGCATGATACACCCACACTGAATCCCTCATTCTGAGAATGTACTCACAACCTCGACTGAATTCACAATAACGAAATTCACATACTAGTTCCCTCGCACCAAGTTAACTAGCAAAGACTTACCACGCCATAACACCTATCGTTACTACGTAACCATTCGAACTGAACACAAGCAAACATAATAACTCCATCCTTAATGACCGACAAGGTCAACTTTTTATTCCACATTCTATTTGTCACTCGTCACAAGAGTACAATCAAAATACTAAGCCTCCGTGTCAATCCACTAGCTATTGCTACTATTGAACAACTACTCTGAACCAAGTCTTGGCATAAATGCAAGACACCGATAGGGCTTTCAAAGACTTACCGTCCTAACTCTCCAGAAGAACGAATGAAGTCTTTAATCTCCTCATCGTTATCCCAAACCTTTACCCATAAACACTATTCCACTGTGACCTTACACATGGGTCACATCCAAACCACGAGTTATATACCTAACCAACCCTCTGACGGCATCACCTGACATAACCAGAATTAAGGTACATATCTATCGCATTCAAACATAATAAAAGAGTCCTAAAACTTAGGAAACCTCCACTATACTTCTACCTGAAATATATTACCAACTGCTCACAACCCTCCACTCATCGATGCTAATACCCAAAGTTTTGATCAGGGACTAACATTCGTTCAAAAGAAACAACCAATCAGAAAATATAAAGATTCGATAACATTACCTATCATGAAGGTACAAGTCTATATCTAACGAAACTATACGCTATTCATCCTTGAAAACATCGTGTTATATGTACAAAAACCTAGTGCAATCGCACACTTCACATCATCTTGATGAATTCCTACAACGGTAGACCAAGGTCTCTACCACACACATAAGACCAAATAGGGAACGCTCATGGAATTATGCACACTCGGCAAGTATAACTGTTCTCACCCCATGGTAACACTGACCAAGACACGTATCCCTCAACAACTCTTTTTAATTTCAAAATATGGCTTACCAGCTATCGCCTTTCCAAACCAGATCACACTCATACATATGCATTAATACGAAAATTTTCCAATTCCACAATAATTTATCATATTCATAAAATTTTAGAGGCACTACATGTTCCAATTTGCCTAATCCATGGAAATAAATAAGCAAAGACACACACACACACACACACACACATATATATAAGTAGTTATGATGTCTCAACATCCCCAAACACATTGGTTACATAACAGAACCTAATGATTACAATGATAACCCACCAGTTACAAAACAAAATAGTTAAAACAACACCACCCCATTAATACTATCACCATCACCGTCCCTTACTGGACCGCTAAAGTCGATTATTTTCAAACCTAAGATACCCTAAGAGGTCATAGGCCACGGACAGGAACTGCTGATGTGTCCTGACTGGCCACACCTGGAACAAATACATAATTCCCCACTAGGGTTCTGAGAATTTGACTCTCCTGAGGCCTTTGAAATCTGGCCTGTTTGTTTCTCATAACGGTATTGCCCCTGCCTAGGCGAATAAGGTTGAACCCGACTGTAGACACCCCATTTTGACCGACCTTAAGACTCAGACGTCATCGATTGAGCGCTCGGTGATAGTGCATGTTTGTGCTTGTTTCGAGTTTCCGGAGTTTTCGGCTGAGTGCCTTGCCTCCGGGCCTCTGAACTCTTTGTGTGTTGGCTTGGTTTGTGGACCATGCCTTGTTTCCCTTGCCTAGGGGGAGGGAGAGGTCCGTAGACCACTTTTTGTGGTAATAGACCACTTTTCCCTCTTGGAGACTAGTTTTTGGTTTTCGGAGCCTTCGGCTGCGCGCCTTGTCTCGGGACCACTTAACGTTCTCCTCTTGGCCCGGTTTTCGAACCATGCCCTGTTGCCTTGGTCTAGAGGGACACTAAGGTCTAGGAGACCACTTTTTGTGGTCGTAGACCACTTTTCCCTCGTAGACCACTTTTGGTGCCCGTAGACTAGTTTTCGAGGCCTCCGGCTGCGCGCCTTGCCTCCTGGACTCTTGTCTTGCATCCTTTTTGGTTTGTTTTTTGTACAAACCTTGTTTTCCTTGCTTGGAGAGTGGAATGAGGGTTGGAGACCAGTTCTTCCCTTTGGAGACCACTTTTCTTCCCCGCCAGCCAGTTTTTTAGTCGGCCAACTGGTTTTCTTGGTCTTTGGACCACCAAAAGTGGTCGACCACCACACCATTGGCTTTCTTTCAGTGTGCAGACCACCTCCCCCCACCTGCCGACCACTTTCTTTCTTGGAAGACCACTTGTGGTGGTCGGTTGACCACTACAAGTAGCTGGCCGACCACTTCAAATGGTCGGCAGCTTTTTAGCACCGTTCTGGAGATCTTTTCTTGCCAACTGTAATAGCTGGAGGGCACAGAAACCATCCTTCATACACGTATGAAGGGATGGCTTGAAGGCCTAAGCTTGTTCAACAAGCTTAAACTTCGGTTCTCTATAAAAGAGAACCTCCCCCCTCTTGCTTTAGGTTCAGAATTTTGTGCTTGAGCTATACATATCATCTATATCTATACTTCTTCATTTCACTTCATTTTTGTGCTCAAAAGTGACTATTCTTCACACTTTTGCACACAAACACATAGTGAAACACCATACTCTTGGAGCTGAGGCACTTTGAGGTTGGTTTTGGAGTTTTTGGACTGGTTTTGATCAAAAAAAGCTGCTGGAGTTGTTGCTCTAAAGTTGTTCTACAAGGGTGAGCTTCTAACCTCTAAAACCCTTGTTTTTGTTTAAGCTTTTAGCCCTATTTGAATGGTGTTTTAGGCTTGACTTTCTACTATAAAAAAGTTTGATTTTGCATGCTTATAATGTTTGTTTGAGGTCTCTTTTGTGTTGGGGGTGGTCTACCCCCTCTTGTGCCTTGTTTGGCTTTGTTTTACACCATCACTTTAGGCCCTTGAGATCACTTTCTCTTGGCCTTTTAACCATTGAAATCCAGTGGATTTTCAGTTGTAAAACTTGTGTTTTGAGGTCTTAAATAGGAGAGGGTCATCCCCTCTCCTTGTTGATTGGTTACTTGCTTTGTATGCCTCATGTTTGAGCATGTTTGTTAAGCTTGTGTTGGCTTGTTCTCAGCCTATTTTTGGCCTCATTCCAGCATGGCATACCACTGTTTTGACTTGGTTTGGTCACCCATGCATGTTATTTACACTTGTAGTGTAATCCTTACAAACTAGCTTTTGTGTGCTTCATGAAGTAACATGTCTTTCTAGCATGTTTTGAGTCCATTTCAGTAGGTTTTTGTGTTGTTTTAACATGCCTTAGATCTATTTGGCTTGGTTTGATAGCCCCTGCATGCTCCTTGCACTTATAGTGGCATTTTCATTCACTAGCCTAATGTGTATCATGCTTTAGACCATCATTCTAGCATGCTTTTGGCTTAACTCTAAGAAGCTTTTGTTCATGTTTTACTATGATTAAGCTCTGATTTATGTTGTTTTGGCCATGCATGCATTGCTTTGTATAGCTATAGTGCATTTTAGCTCACTAGCCTTGAGTTTCCAAGTCACTAGCATGCATTGCTTGGACTATTTTCATGTTTTGGCATCATTTCATATGTGATTTCAGTGCATGTAGTGTGGTCATATGCTTGTATCTGTCACTCTTTCAATGCATTGGAGAGTTTGTGCTTTATGCCTTAAACATGAGTCATTGTGTATGCCTTCATGCCTAAGCTTGTGAGCTATCATTTCAATGTGTTTTTGGGGTTATTTTGCCATGATATAACTCTGATTTTTGTTGGCAAAGCCATCCCATGCTTGGTCTTAGTAGGTGTAGTGTAATCCTCCCTTTTGGCCTTGCATATTTCATGCTTCATGCTCACCGTGCTAGCTTATTTTGGCTTCCTTCCATACATGTTTTAGCATCATTTTGACATGCTCTAGGACTGTTTTGGGTTGTATTTGCCAGATGCTTCATGTTTTGCATAGCTATAGTGCAAGTGCCTATGCTAGTTTCAAACTTTGAGCCTTCTAGTATGCCGTGCTTATGTTGTTAGGATGATTTGGCATCATTTAACATGATATTTCAGAGCATATAGCATTGCTATGCTCCCACTTCTTTCACCCTTTGAGTGCCTCTAAGGGTTGTGCATTGTTGCCTTGTTTATGGCCTAGTGTGTATGCATGCATGCTTAGACATTTGAGCCCCCATCTTAGCATGTTTTGGTCTTTTTTTTGACCTATTTGAGCTCTGTCCATGGTTGGTTCATGCGTTTGTGCCATGTATTGCATATCTCTAGAGTAGTTCTCTTTGCTAGCTTTAATGCTTAAGGACCCTATCATGCTATACTTGTGTTGATTGGATGATTTGGCATCATTTCTTACTTAATTTCAGTGCATATAGTGTTGTCATGCTTCCATGTTTGTCACTCCTTGAGCACTCTTGAGAGTTGTGCTCTTATGCTTACTTGATGATCCAATGCATGTGCATACATGTCTTGCCTTTTGATGCCTTGGTTTTAGCATTATGGCCACTGTTTTGGCATGACTGAGGTCCGTCCATATTCGGTTTAAGTCCATTATGCATGTTTGTTTGCATGTTGTTCGCATGCTTATTGTTTGCTTTGTGTTGAAATGCTTATGTTGCATTGCATTGTGTATGCATGTCATTAGCATTGATAGGTTGCTCATGTTGCATTGCATTGTGTATGCATGCATTACATTGTGTTTAGCATGCTTGAGTTGCATTGCATTTGTTTGGATTGAGTGTTAGTCCAAACACAAGAAACGAGAGACGTTTCATACTTGAAGTGATGAAACGTGCCTCATTTCTCGGTCGTCGACCCTCTTGATCGTGCATGATAGAGGTTAAGGTATTTATGTGTTATGTGTGCATTCGTTTACATTGATTCGTGCAATCTTGGTTTCTCGGCCATCTGCATTGCAATGGCTCGTTTGGTGGTTCGAGAGTCGAGAACCGCACTCCTTGAGATCATGAAATGATAGGGAGAGTGTTTGTGCACACATATCTTGCAAATACATTGTCATGCCCCTTCTTATTCTCTCTGCTGCAGCAACTGAAGAGTGCAGCAAAAAGTGGTTGGCAGACCCCGTAAAGTGGTTGGCCGACCACTTTATCTGGTCTGGCAGCAATGGTAAGTGGTTTACAAGTGGTTGGCAACACCAGTAACTGGTCGGCCACCTTCCTGGGGTGTCCCCATGATGGAGTAAAGCTACCCTGAAGTTTGTGCAGTGATCTAAAACAAATGCAAACAGAGGCAAGTTGGGGCATCACGATGGATTTCTGAACGAGGCGACCGAGCATGTGCATACACCTTCTCCCTCCGAGGACATCTCTTTACTGCTTTACTTACTTTTTTACTCAGCTAGCTAATGCTTTGGTTTTGTACTTAATTAGTTAATATGCTTAACTATTTAATTTGTGTTGTAATAACTAGTTAGTTTACTTGTTAGTTATTAGCTTTTTTTGTAATATTAGTTGTACCTAGGATTAGTTAATTAGTTGGCTTGTAATAATTAGTTTAAGTAGCTTAGATTAGCTAGTTAGCTCATTATTCGGACCCCTCCGTCAAGAGGGCACAACTGTGTAATAAGTGTGCGCTGGTGTGATGCATGTCTTCCAATCCCCATTTTCTTCTCTCTCTTTTATTCTTCCTTTAAGCTTTTGATGGTTAGTTTTAGGGTATATTTCAATTAGCATCCTTATGTTTTGCATGCGTGCATCATTCATCTGTCTTGCATGCATCGGGCTCGGCGCATCATACAAACTGCATTGTATTTCAATACCAATTTGGAATATATGTTATCAAGTGTTGCATTCACATGACATCTTAGAATAGCCGAGCCTATCTTAGTCACATTTTTGCATGTGTTGCATTAGCCATCTTAACATGAACTAGGGTCATGCATGATTTCTAACTAGTTCTCTGTTTTGGCTCGGAGTACACTGTGAGTGTTTACGCTTTAGCATACTGCATGAGATGTGTATGTTGCCATGTTAGCATGCTTGCCACGAGGTTAACTGCTTAAGTGATTAACTGCTTTAATGCCGTGGGTGAAGGTTGGATTGCTTGAATTGGAACAATTCATCAAAATGCGAGTTTTAAGCCCACTTAAAGTGGCAAACCATGTTTTCTAAGCCTACTTGAGAGTGGCAAATCCACATCTTAGCCTACTTGCGAGTAGCAACTTCAAAACATTTTCAAACAAAACAAGCATGAGATGTTTTGTTCCAATTGGAGGATTGTCTATACTTGTATGCCGTGTGCATCACATAGTAATTCTAGGTTAATAACCGGAATAAGAACACATGTGTTTTCAAAACAACATATCATGTTAGTAAAGGCCGATCTTTTGATCGGGCGAGCGGGGGTGTTCATGCATGACCTTCCCCTCTCGTACCCAAGTTCCCGAGCCGAGGACACTTTGGTGATGACGGACACGTGGCCTTAGGCACGAGTCAGGGTTTCCTAAATTTCCCAAAACAAAATATTTAGGTGGCGACTCTGTATCTGGCAAAGCAGTCCATATTTGCACTTCTTTATTAAAAATCGTTTTCCCAAAACGATTTGCCGGATTTGGACTCTTGTGTGATTTATCAGTCTTGCATTGCACTTTGCGAGATTAGATTCAGAACCGTGACATGAGTCTGAACTGTAGTAGCTAAGAACAAATGATTCGTGCCCTCGCGCGCGGAGCCGGAGTTCCGGGTGGTCTACAGTTTCCAACTAGGTTGCAAAACTCCCAAAGAAGTCCCTGGCTGGGTACAAAAACGTT
>JAPPVO010002500.1:0-46102 GCA_030407325.1 Camellia japonica | reverse complement strand
TCAAACACGGGTGTAGCCAAACAACGGTACTATACTGCTAATCGCTGTTCCCCAGATTCACTGTTCAAAACTGAACTGATACCCGCGGATATAACTGATTCCCCAAAAGCTGACACTGGTGCTCTCGGGCCAAATACCAATATCAAAGATTGCAAACTGATATGTGCGTTCTCCCTGCAGAGATGCATTCTAAAAGCACATAGCAGATAAAAGAGGGCCAATACACCCCTATGTTGGGGTAGGGTTTCCCTGTCCTATTTTGTCAGGAGCTAGGGTTTCACTACGCACACAGCGGTTCCAAACAACCTATATCGGGTAAAGCGACCTGTCCTAGTTTGGAATGGTCACTATGGATTCCGAATATGCACTAGGTCGAATGGTCAAAAAGGGTGCCCCGGTAAAACCGGGGTTTGTGTTCCCATACTGGCAGAGCCCGCAACCGGTCAGCCTTATGGACATGCCTCGACAAGACAAGCCTCCGGCAAACCGTTCAGGAATAGCAGATGGCCAACACGGTGTCCTAGGCGCACCAATGCACATGCAATGCAAAAAAAAAAACACATACGCGTAGTCAAAACAGGATATCACGAGTTCGAGTCAAGCTCTCTAAACTCCCCAGCAGAGTCGCCAGAAACTGTAGCACGTCCGCGGGGGACCTCGGCTACAGTTCGGACTCGATTTGTGTCGCGGTTCTAAATCTGAACCAAAGAGTCCGAATCCGGCAAATCGTTTTGAAGAAAAACAGATTTTTGAAAAAGTAGTGCCAAACATGGACTGCTTTGCCAGATTACAGAGTCGCCACCTAAATATTTTTTAAAATGGGAAATTTAGGAAACCCTGACTCGGTGCCGAAGGCCACGTGTCCGTCATCGCCAAAGTGACTTGGCTCGGGAGCTTGGGTACGATCGGGGAAGGTCAGCTATGAGCACCCCCTTTCGCCCGGTCCGAAGACCGGCCTCTACTAACCGTGATATCCGTTTTTGAAAACTTTATGCGTTCTTATTCCAGTTATTGGCCTAGAATTACTATGTGATGCGCACAACACAAAAGTATAGACTAGATTGCCTAATTTGGAAATACACATTGCGTATCCGTTTTGTCTCGAAAAACGTGTTGGTTTTTGTGCTACTCGCGAGTAGGCTAAAATTCGGATTTCAACGAGTTGTTCCAACTCAGGCAATCCAACCTCCACCCACAGGCATTCAAACAGTAATATCACATATAAGCATTTAGCCGCATGGCAATCCTATTGTCGTGGCGAACATTCACACGCATGCGATATGCTAAAGCAATAAAAACTTACATCGTACTCCGTGCCAAAACAATAACCCGGTTAGCAAACATGCATGACCTAGTTCATGTTAAGTGGCTAATGTAACACATACAGGAGTGTAATCTAAACAGGCTCGGCTAACCCTAAACATGGCACATGAGATGCAACAACTATCACGTATTCAATTTTGAATTGAAATTCCGATGCAGTTTGCATGATGTGCCGGGCCCGGTGCATGTTAACAAATGCATGGATGCAAACATGCTTTCATACTGTCATGCTAAAATAAGTATGCCCTAATCTACCATCAAAGCAGGTAAATAAAAAGGAGAAAGAAATGGGGGTTGGAAGACATACACCCACTCACGCACACTTATTACAATTCGCCCTCACTCGGAGGGACCGAAAGAATATACAAAACCGAATAAATAATTAACTACGCAAGCTAATTAATTATTACAAATTAACTAAATTAATTAACAAATTAATTAAATTAATTAAAACAGTAAACGCCTCGGGAAGAGGGCTCAAATGTAGCGCGCGCTCGGAACCCGCTCGGAATCGCACTGCCATGCATAATTGCCTCTGTTTTCCTTGCTCTCCTCCTCTGAAGACTGCCAAAGTCTCAGAAAAACTTCCCTGGATACTGGGGATCATCATCGGCTGAGGGGATTAGCCACCGGCCTTTTGGTATGATCACCGGCTGCAAATGAAGCTATCGGCCACTGATATACTGCCGGTCGGCACTAGATAGTGCCGGTCGGCACAAAATGTTCTGCAGATCCTGCAACTCACAGCAGCAAAGGACAAACTATGCATGGCAAGGTAATTCAAAGCATGTATGCACCATACACACCCCTTATCATGTTTTTGACTCAAAAGGGCATGTGCCTCGATTCCCGGACCGCCAATCGCGCATTTCCATGCGTGATGGCCCTAAGAACCAAGAATGCAACTTTGATTTCAAATGCATGCAATGCAAACAAAGGTGCCAAACCTCTATCAAACTCACTTCAAGAGGCTTAGCGTGCATGCTCATGTTATGCAACCCTAAGCATGTTATCTAGGCATGCAACATGGACTATGTAATGCACTTATGCAAGCATACAAACAAGCATATAAGGCAAACATGAAGACCAATGAAATGACAGACTTAGGCATGAATTAAGCAATCCAAAAAGGCCTAAAATCAGTGGCCATGATGCCTACAAATGGAGATTAAACACACACACACACATGCGCATGTTAAGGTACCAAACCCAAGGCATAAACAAGCAACATTCAAGCACACTTGAAGAGGTTAAACATGGGCTACTAGCACGCACATAAAGCTCTGAAAATTATGCAAAATGTGATGCCAAAACATGCAACAAAGCAAGCTAAACAAAGCATGCAACTAGCCTATGCTTAAGGCAAGCCGAAGAAAGCATTGAACCACATCTATGCTAAGCCACTATGGCATGCACTCAACAACCTAAATCAGATTTCTAGCATGTCAAATTAGGCCTAAGTGACCACTTAGATGGCATCTACAAGACATGAATCTAAAGGCATGCACACATGCACTCAAAGGGGCAAATAACAAAGACTCTTGACACATCAAAGAGACATGTAATGTGAATATGTGAGCATGCTAGATGGACTGAAATCATGTTATTAATGATGCCAAACCATAAAAAAATGATGCATGCTTGGCATGCTATACAATCATACTCTTAAGGCTAACAAGCCAAACATGAAGAGGACATACAAAGCATGCTAAGACCGAGCCAAATACTTATGGTCAGACCTAAAACATGTCAAAACAAGCATACAAGCTTCATGTATCTTGGCCTAAAACATGCTAAACACAAAGGCATACCACCTAAGCATATTAAGGCAACATTAAGGCATTACAAAGCAACTATGCAAATCATGCAAAGAGTACTAAAACCAACTTGAAAACATGTTATATTATGGAAATATAAGCATGGTAAACAACCAAGACATGCTCAATACACAACCAAACATGGAGCTCTCTCAAGAAGCAAAATTTGTCCTTTTCAAGGACATCAAGGAGAGGGGGGGTGGCCCTCTCCTTCTTGAGACTTCAAGGCATGCTCTTCACCACTGAAATCCCTCAAGATTTCAGTGGTGAAGAGATCCTATCACCAAAATCTCGGATCTCTCCAAAATAGCACAAAATGGGGCCTTTTCAAAGCCTAAAGGGGGGTCAAACTTCCCCAAACCTCACAACACTCTTAATGAACAATAAAGAGGACTTAAAAACAGAGATTTTATGTGCCAAACACTAAGCTCAAAAACTACTTTAAAGCAAGTAAAAATAGAGTGCAAAAATGGGGGAAAAAGGGGTTAGTATCTCACCCTTGTAGACCTCTTCACAAAGGTTGTGGTTGATGCTTCCTTGAGCTCAAAATCAGTCAAAAACTCCAAGAACCAGCCCTTAGAATCTCAGTTGCAAGGAGGAGGTGGAACACTAGGTGTTTTAGTGCAATAGTGTGAACTAAAGCACCTAGTGTACTAAACAAGCAAGGAAAGAGAGAGATAGGATAGATACAACTATTCTAACCTAAAACCAGACCTTAGCTCTCTCTAACAATGGTTAAGTCTCTCAAGAAGCCCACCTTGAGCAAAGGGAAGAGCTTTCCCTCTTATAGGCAAAAAGCTTCCAAGCTTAGTCCCTAAGCAAGCTCATCCTTCCATACACGTGTATGGAGGGGAAACCAATTGCACACAGCTGTCTGAAAATATCTCAGAAAGCAAGTGCACAGTGGTCGGCAGGGCAAAATGGTCATTTCGCCCAAAAGAGTGCCGACCGGCACAAAATAGTGCCGACCGGCACAATATAGTGCCGATATACAAAATAGCCAGCCGGTGGCCTCTAGCCCCAGCCGGTGGTGTGTAGGGATGCCTCACAAAGCATTCCCTCCCCTTCCAAGGCAAAACACAAGTGTTTGGTGCAAAACCAAACACAAACGGTCGGGTCCGGAGGTCCTGAGGCACGGCGCGCGCAGCCGAGAACTCCGGGAACTCCAAACGAACACAAACATGGATAATCACCGAGTGTTCCAACGGTGACGTCCAAGTCTTGAGGACGGTCAAAAATGGGGTGTCTACAGCATGTAATTAAATGCATGACAATGTAATGCATGACAATGCAAATGACGCGCGAGACAACGAATGTAATGAAATGCATTGCAATGCAAATGAAACATGCGAGACAACGCAAGGTAAGGAAAATGCATGACAATGCAAATGACGTGCGAGACAACGCAAGTAATGAAATGCATGACAATGTAAATGAAACATGCAAGACAACGCAAGGTATATGACATTCAAAAGTAATTCTCGAATATCGCGATATACAAAAGGATACAAAAGAGGATACGTCTTGTGCGTATCAAGCAACGCACACGAAAGACGTGGTTCGAGGTCAACACGAAGGCCGGTTAAACTTCAAAAGTGTACTTTCTTACACTGTCTTGAGAGATGAAGGTGCTAATCAACAAAAATGACCCAAGCAAGGGTGTGGGAGGTGCATTGACCACAAGGGGAGTCCGTCGGCCATCCATCGGCCACAAAATGAGCTCATCGGCCAAATATTTAGCCGATCAGCTAACAATTTTGGTGTCCCTTTCTTGGTTTTCACCACTTGGGGTTTGTTTCCCCCGAGTTTATCTTGATCTTTGTGCATTTTTCCACACTCCGACCTTTTCTTCCATTTTTCACCCCTTGGGGTTGACTTTTGGCCTTCTTGCCCATTGTTCGTATCCTCGGCCATTTTCGCACTCTTCTTGAGATGGCAGACAACATTCCATGGGGTGGGACTCCCCTAGAGATGGACGTGGATCCTGAGGTTGAGCACTTGCCTCTTCGCGTCCGACCATTCGATCCGGCGGCCTACAAGCCGGCGATACACGTGTTGCCTCCTGATGGCATCTGCCACTTTAGGAGTTATGCGCGGGGCGCGCCACTGGAGCTCTTGTTGCACGAGCCAGAGTCACATCTGTCTTACGGCACCGCTGAGGTATACTCCTTCTCTGTTTCATTTTCTGCAATGTAAAACATCTAACTGCGATAGTTGATTCTGTTCTTTAACTGCTTAACCCAAATACACTGATATGTCATATGCTTAGTTCATCGTAAGCACACCCACACCCATACCCGATATCTGTATAAACTTGAACACATGCACACACACTGCATTTTCAACTAAATAACCTGAACACACTGATACATCATATGCTGTAGTTCATCGTGAGCACACCCGCACCCAATATCTGTGTAATCTTGAACACATGCACACACACTGCATATTCAGCTAAATAACCCAAACACACTGATACATCATGTGCTTAGTTCACTGTGAGTACACCCGTACCCAATATCTGTGTAGACTCGAACACATGCACACACACTGCATTTTCAACTGAATGCATTCAAAAACTGTATTTCTAACATTGCTTCGCAACTGCTTGTTTTGAATACAGGGAGATTCCCATGCCTTCCAAGGGTATGGAAACACCGTTGCCCGTGGTTGGTACATGGAGCTTCCCGATGCGGTCCGCCACATCGTCGACCAGGCCGGCTTCGGCACTTTCTACATGGGACTCTCGCGCCTCACTGCGAGTAGGCCCTTTCTTGTTGCTTTGGTGGAGAGGTGGTGGGATACCACTGATTCCTTCCACCTTTCTGCTACAGGGGAGATGACGATGACTCCCTTCGACTTCTCGATGCTCACCAGCATCGGGGTAGGAGGTGATCTGATCCCCTTCGATACTGATATGGATGAGTGGGACGCCGCCCAGATGTACCTGCTCGGCGATCGGCCTCCTCTCTCCCGTCCCGAATTTGTGAGGTACTCTTGGTTCGAGGACCACTTCAGGATTCAAGCGCCCACGACTCGGGAGGAGGAGGAGCAGTACGCCCGCGGCTTCATCATGTTCCTGTTGGGGACCACACTCTTCGCCGACCGGGCGAACACTATTGCCCTTTACTTGTTGAGCGTACTGGTGGACGTGACCAGGATCTGTCGCTACGATTGGGGTGGCGCAGGCCTGGCCACACTTTATGGATATATGAGTTCATCCTCTCGCCGCAGCGGACACTTGCTTGGCGGCTACTGGCGAGCCTGGGAGGTACACCTTCCCTTTCTGTTTTACAATTCTGCTTTATACTATCTGTACACCACACACACTATGCACACGCAATTTGTTTTACACTGGCTGTACACTGCACACACGCAATCTGCTTTACACTGACTGTACTCTGATTTCTACTTTATTCTGCATTCTGCTTTATCTGATAAGCATACTGATATTTGCCCAGTTACACTCTACAGTTGTGGGTGTATGCCTACTTTCCTAGACTTGCCCTAGTGCCAGATGTGGAGATCCCCATCAGCATTTCGTTCTCTCACCGCTTCAATGTGAGGTGCGAGCGGAGGCCGCGGGAGTCCTTCGTGTTCTTCCGCCAATATTTCGACACCATCACCGCCGCAGAGGTATTTCAAACCTTTTAGTTCATTTAAGCTTCGCTTTACATTGTACTTTCGATAACAGATAACAAACTGTATATCATTTGCAGATCACTTAGCAGCCTTGGGCTCCGTTGCCGGACACGGTGAGGGACCAATACGCGGGCGCTCAGGAGACTGCCCGATTTAGGATTCTGTTGGAGGGCCCGGTCTGTCGGGCTTGGTACCTAGGCGAGCACTTCCTACACCAGACCTTGGGCTTACCAGAGCAGATAGTCCCGGCGCCGCCTCCTACCCACATGAGGCACACTGAGAGATATACCCTAGAGGAGATGGTGGACTACACGATCGGCTAGGACTCGGAGCCCTTTAGAGATGAGGGCGACTACACCGAGTTCATCCAGGCCTATCTGATGCGGCCTCTGACCGGTGCTCGCCGAGCTGAGCGAGAGAGACCTGCAACGCCAGTGACCGGAGTAAGAGCACCCAGGGCACCTTAGGCCCGTAGCAGGAGTGGGTCTCGGAGAGGACAGGGGGTCGGGTGGCCAGAGCTACCCACCACCATGACATGCCGAGGGCAGGGTGGGGAGATGTATCAGATACCCATCGCTCCTCCTCTGGCTGATCATGAGCTCGTTGGAGTTCACGGCTCGACCCCAGTATGTACCATACTTTTCATTTTGTACAGTCATTTCATTTGATTTGATACCCCACAGAATACTAATGACTTCAACACTTTTGCAGGCTTCGATCGAGTACACTAGACAGTCTTTGGAGCTGACGGCCTCAATGATGAGGATGCTGCAGCGGAGCATAGACCTGCTCACCATCTACGGTATCCTGGTAAGTTCTTTCAACCTCGGTTTCAAAAGCTTTGCATATTCTGTTCCGTACTGATCTGACACATCACATTATCAATACGGCACTTGATATACTGTAATCACACACTGGCCACGGCCTTCATACACTATACTCATACGCTGCACACAACATTCATACACTGTATTCATACGTTGCTTGCGGCATTCATTACAGAATTCATACACTGTATTCATACACTGCTCATGACATTGCTTACTGCATTCATACACTGTATTCATACTCAACCTCGCACAATATAACTGATGCATTTGCCATTTGTTATTTTTTCAGGCCCCTTTCCAGATACCGGCCGCAGGGAGTGCTCTGGCCAGACCTTTTGTACCTACCCGAGGAGGAGGGGGAGTTAGGAGGGGGATGACGATCCACAGCCGAGGCAGGCACAGGCGCATCCGTGCTGAGAGCAGTTTATGGGAGCCTTCCCCCAATGATTCTGTTGCAGAGGCAGAGTCTTCTCAGGGTGAGGCTGGAGATAGCTCAGATTCAGACTACGGAGCTGGCGGTGGTGATCCTGGACCCTCGTCCAGGAAGAGGACCAGGACGGATTCCCGTGCCTAAGACGATTGATGTTGATCTAGACATTGCTGCTTTTCTTTTCTGCTTTATTCAGACATTTTGTTGCTTTTCTCCCTTTTTGCTTTACTTTTCTTTTTGCTAGTAGTTTAAAGCACATTGTACTGCCTCAGGCATGTTTTACTTTCTTCAAAACTATGTACTTTTGCAAGAGACATATGATGAAATGAAACAGCTATTTTGTTTAAAAAGCGTTACATTTGTACATTCTATGCATCGCATCGCATCGCATTTCATAACAATGTAAATGAGATTAAACTTTGTTTTGAAAACCAAACGCTTGAATTGCATCAATCAGGTAGTGAACCAACTAACGACAAAACAAATCGATAAGCAAAACAAAGAACTCGACAAGCTAACCAAGTGTAATTACAACTCGATAAGAAAAACAAAGACTTAAAGAATATGAAATACAACTTGATAAGCAAATGTACAACAACTTGATAAACAAATTGAAGTAACACAGGCGCAACTTCGCAAAATCATCACCGGAAAGCATTGGAAGCGGTACCAATCACAAATTCTCAACATATTCAACATATAGACTGCTCATAGAACAAAGGGAGAGGCCATCAGCCAAAGAGAAAGGCCATCGGCCGCAAGAAATGGCCATCGGCCAACATTTCTAGCCGACAAGCCAAAAAAGATGGTCGGTCGGCACTATTTTTGGCCGATCAGCCAAAAATGGCAAGAACCTCCAGAATGTTGACACCTGTCTTCCACTCAACACCTTATCTTCTACAAAAGCCTCAGCTTCGTAGTTTTCCTCATTTCAGCTCTGATTTGCACCAAACGGAAGAATTTCTTGTCCAAAATCTCACAACTTGGATTGCCAACTTGGATGGCTCGGAAAGGCTAAATTTTTGGGGTTTCGGCATAAATGCACTATTCACGTTGGGTCACACTCCGCTGCGTTTTCCGTTCCTCTATGCCGCAGTAAGGTTTTGGAATCCGGTAACACGTCTTTAGCTTTGGTGGTCAAGAGATGTGTCCTAGAGATGTGTCCTACTTTTGAGGATTTCCAAGTTTTGATGGAATCCGAGCACGATGAAGAAGTTTTGCCTCAGCTACGGTTCGGCCACGTCCAAGCCTTAGGATGGATGTGCAGCCTTACTTTGCATGACGCTCGGTTATTGATTCACGACAGAGAGCTGGACATTCTGAGCTTGGTTTGTCAGTTTTCTGATGCCGGTGACCGCGGCGACCATCATTGGCAAGGTTATCGGCAACATGCGCTTTGCTTGTGCATGTTGTCCCATTTCTTGCTTGCCCCAAGCTCTGGTGAGTTTAGCACTCGTTTGATCGAAGTCGTCGAGGGCTTGAAGGAGGGTAAGAGCTGTATCGCCATGACACTAGCTTAAACATTGATGGGATTAGACACTTTTCATCGCCGGGAGACGGCTAGGTTTGCGGGGAGTCCACTACTACTACAGGTAATGTTTCCCACCCCATCTCACATATGCTGCTCACATCACTCGGCCCTCAAGCTCATTTTTTTTCTCTCAAAACCCTTTGCTCACTTTTTCTCTCAACGTACACCTCTCTATTCTTTAATCTCTTATTTTTCATCCCTCCCCAGGTATGGTTGATGGACAAGTTGAGAGTGGTGGACTCATGTTCGGCATATTCAGCTCGTAGATATTTCTTTTGGCGACGTCTAGTCGATGCTCCAGACGAAGGATGGTGGTACAACTGGATGTGTAGTTTGTCCGCGGACCACATTGCTTGGCGCTGCCCCTGGCTCAATCTGCCGGCGATGAGCTATAGCATGACTCGCCAGGCCAGGATCCAGTTGATTGGCCTGACATACTGCGTGTTTTACTTTCTGTTTCAGTTCCGGCGCCAGTTCGGACATGATCAAACTTGCCCAGAAGCGGGGATTGAGTACCCTGCTACATTTCCTGTCTGAGGCGCGCAGCTAGCTCGGTATGCCACAGCATGGAGGACGAGAGAGCTTCTGGCCCTCTCTCCCACTTTCAGCTGCACTCTCTTTGATGAGTGCATAGATTGGCTCAATGAAGAGGCACAGGTAGGGCCCACTTTGGCATCAGAGGCTTCGACCAGCTCTGGGAGGGGACGCAGGAACACCTGACTATGCCCCGAATTTATTTGCTTTAATCAAAACTTTCAAGTTTTCTTTATGAATGTAATAAAAACAACTTCAATTTGTATTCAAGAGTAGGAGAACTCTGTATTGAAATCAATGAAATTGAAGGTTGTGGGTACAAAAAAATTTTCGTTCGGTCTAAAAATAGTCTAAGTTGTAAAAAGATTAATTTGAACAAAATCAACTTTTATTAAAACTTTTCAAAACCATTTTCGATATGGATCAGAACTGGACACGCCTAAGATCTGTCACTGAGATGCACAACCCCGAAGCCGAACAACTAGAAAGTTGCCCTTAGTCTGAATAGCACTGCACTGGAGATCACAACCGAACTCTTGAATGCGGAATAGACAAAGATGACCAAACATGATCACATGGACAAAGTTGATCGGGGAAGTGTTTATGGCTGGACTTCAGGATGAAGTTGTCTACGTATCCCAAAGATGGGAATCAAGCCTTACGTAGTTCGGCTTGGGTTCACTCGAGTATTAGCTCTCTCCTTTTGCGCTCTAACTTTTGACAAGGCTGCCCTTTGCGGGTTTTCAACCTTGCGAGCTCAATTTTTATAATTTCAAATTTGTCATACTCTAATTTTTGCCTAGGTCGCCCTTTCGGGTTTTCGACCTAGCGAGCCACTCAGGGAAAGTATTTCTTTAACTTGTCCATGTTGATCAGTTCGGAGAACTCTAGGCTATCTAAGTCCATCAGAACGACAGCTCCACTCGACCAGATAGACTTAATGATGTAAGGGCCAATCCAATTGGGTCTGAACTTGCCCCTAGGGTCGTGGATGGGAGCTCGATTGTCTTTGAGCACCAAATCTCCTTCTTTCAAATTCCTGGACTTAACTTTCTTGTTGAAAGCCCTGGCAATTATGCGTTGACAACCCTGAACATGGTACAGTGCTTTCAGCCTTCTCTCATCAAAGAGCATGAGTTCTTCGAATCTGCTCTGCTGCCAATCTGCCTCAGCTATCTGACACTCAGCCAGTACTCGCAATGATGGAACCTTAATTTCGATAGGCAAAGCGGCCTTCATCCCATAGACTAAAGAATACGAAGTCGCCCCAGTAGAAGTTCGAATTGAAGTCCGGTAGCCCTACAGAGCAAATGGCAACATATCTGGCCAGTCTCGGTAGGTTTCCACCATTTTCTGCAAAATGTGTTTAATGTTCTTGTTGGCGGCCTCAACTGCTCCGTTGGTCTGCGGCTGATATGTAGACGACTTATGAAAACCCACGTTGTACTTGTCCAACAAGTCAATCACTTCCTTCTTGAAGTGGGAACCATTATCTGAAATGATCTCATTCGGGACCCCATAGCGACAGATGATGTTGTTCCTGATGAACTTTGCAACATGCGAAGCCTTCAACACCGCATAAGATTGGGCCTCAACCCACTTTGTAAAATAGTCTATGGCGACCAGAATGAACTCATGCCCATTGGACCCCTTCGAAGTGACAGCTCCAATCACATCAATCCCCCAGACTGAAAACGGCCATGGCGAAGTCATGTTGTACAGCTTCGACGGCGGAATGTTCATGCGGTTTGCATGGATCTGGCATTTGTGGCATCGCCAGACAAAGCCAATACAATCCTCCTCCATGGTGGACCAGTAGTAACCCTGTCTAAGGATCTTCCGGGCTAGCATCACCTCGTTCATGTGCGCTCCGCAATCTCCTCCATGGATGGCCTCCATCAGGCGCTTCGATTCTTTAGCATCAACACACAGCTTATACATCCCGAGATGACCTCTCTTGTACAGTTTATCCCCGCAGACGATGAACTGAGCAGCCATTCTTCGAATTGCCCTCTTATCTTTGGCATTTGCCCCTGGTGGATACGCCTCTTTTTCTAAGAAGTTTCAAACATCGTAATACCAGGGGTTCTTATCTTGAACCTCATCCATGGCAACAATCAACTCGTAGGCCGGCACAAATTTCTGGTCAATGATGATCGGACACATCCGGACTCCAAAAGGGATGTCTATCATAGAAGATAGAGTTGCTAGTGAATCTGCGAACCTGTTGTTCTCTCTTAACAGATGAGCGAAGTTCAGCTTCTCAAACCGAGGAGTCAGCAAGTCCAAGGTCTGGTGGTAGATTCTCATCTTTTCTTCTTTGATTTTCTAATCTCCTTTAGCTTGAGATACAACAAGGTTCGAGTCCCCGATGATGTCCAACCGTTTTGCCCCTAGTTCTAGGGCGGCTTCTAAACCGACAATGCATGCCTCATACTCTGCCTCATTGTTCAAGACTTTGAACCGGAGTTTAAATGCTAGGGATATGCGGGAATTGTCGGGTGCTATCAGCAACACCCCTATCCCATACCCGTATTGGTTTGACGCTCCGTCAAAGTACATCGTCCAAGTTTCGTCTTTGACATGCAAAATAGCCTTGTCTGGGAATAGGTACTCAACTGCTTCATCCCCGTCCACTGGGTGATCGGCTAGGAATTCTGTTACCGCTCTCCCTTTTACTGACTTGCGCGTCACATATTTCAGATCAAATTCAGAAAGCAGAAGCAACCAACGGGCTAGCCTACCCGTAAGTGCTGGTTTCTCGAAGAGATATTTGATGGGATCTAATCTCGAAACTAGTATTACAGAGTGAGCTAACAGGTAGTGCTGCAGCTTCCTGGTAGCCCATACCAGGGCCAAACAAGCCTTCTCCAGCGGAGTATAACGGGTCTCATAACCCAGCATCTTCTTGCTCAGGTAGTAGATAGCTCTCTCCACTTTGTCCTCAGACTCTTGCGCAAGCATGCAGCCCATTGTAGTTTCAGTCACTGAAAGATACAAAATCAACGGTTTCCCCGGCTCAGGTGGTGACAACACAGATGGGTTCTGTAAGTATTGCTTGATATGTTCAAAAGCAGCTTGGCATCGGCTGTCCCACTGGAACTTCGTTCCTTTCTTCAGGAGACCAAAGAGTGGTTCACAAGTCAAGGTTAATTTAGCAATAAACCGTCTTATGAATTGCACTTTACCCAAAAAGCCTTGCACTTCCTTTTTTAGTCCTTGGTGGTGGCATTTCTAAGATGGCCTTGATTTTGGAAGGGTCGACTTCGATACCTCTGTGTGTAATCAAGAACCCTAGCATTTTCTCTGCTGTAACACCAAACGTACATTTCTGAGGATTCAGCCGCAACTGAAACTCTCTGATCCGTTGAAAGAACTTTTGCAAGGCAGTGTAGTGGTTCTCTCTTTCCTTGGACTTGACAATCATGTCGTCCACGTACACCTCAACCTCTTTGTGGATCATGTCGTGCAATATCGTGGTCGCAGCGCGTTGATATGTAGCTCCAGCATTCTTCAGCCCAAACAGCATCACCCTATAATAGTAGGTCCCCCACGGGGTGGTAAAAGCAATCTTCTCCCGGTCTTCGGGTGCCATTACAATGTGAAAGGCCATCCATAAACGAAAGCAACGCATGCCCCGCAGTAAAGTCCACTAACTCATCGATATGCGGCAGAGAAAAGTCGTCCTTCGGACTAGCTTTGTTCAAATCCCTAAATTTCACACATACCCGAATTCTACCGTCTTTCTTCGGCACTAGAACTATGTTGGCCAACCAAGTTAGGTATTCAGATACCAGCAGGAACCCTGTGTCAATTTGCTTGGTGACCTTTTCTTTGATCTTGATAGCCCAGTCTGGGCGGATCCTTCTGAGCTTCTGCTTGACAGGTCGGGCCTCTGGGTCAAGAGGGATCCGGTGCTGTACAATTTCATGATTGATTCCAGGCATGTCTTCGTAGGACCACGCGAAAACATCTTTGAAATCTTTTAATAAAGCGACTAAGCGCTCGCGCTCCTCCGAAGACAATGTGGACCCGATCTGGACCAGTCGCGGGTCCTTCTCAGTACCAACATTAATTTGGGTGATTTCATTAATCAGCGGTTTTACATACCTCTCCTGCTCTTGTTCTAGCAAATATTTCAAAACCGGAGGAATTTCTTCCTCGTCGTTTTCATCGAAGTTTTGAAAGTCTGAATTAATACAATAAATCAAGGGTACAGAAAAGTAATCGAAGGCCACAGCCGCACAATTCTCATTAAGTACTTCATCTAGTCCATCTGATTCCTCTGTTACAACAGACTCAAAAGAGAAAGAAAAAGAAAAAGATGACCTGGACAAGACTATGGCATCCGGGTTGTCACCACCAGGAATACTGGACTCAGACTCAGACGAGATAGAACCTGATTCCGACTCTACAGACTCGGTGGAATCAGATTCTGGCTCACTACCTGACCCAGTGCTACTCGATAAGAATCCCTCCTCATGCTTCCAGACGAGGGAGGCTGCGATGGATGCATCCAAAATACTTGAAGATAGGCTCACAGCCATTTCATTTCCAATTATAGACATTGAGAGATCATCCCCTAAGCACTCATGTACGATCGGAGGATCTGATAGTAGACAAGCCAGTGCTACCCTCATTTCAATCTCGGTGCGCTCGGAATCCACTTCCTTACACTGATCAACCTCAGCTGATGGGTCTGTCTGCTTCTCAACAACGTCATCCTCGGATATCTGCAAGTCGAAGAAGATTTCAAATCCCAACAGGCGCCTCTTCTCTGAATTTAGCCATGGCTCTGGGAAGCCGCAGAATGGAAAATCTTCCTCCTCCCGGACGAAGCGTCCATTTAGGGTGCCCTGGATAGGCCGATGCATCAAATCAAAATACCTCCCGGTCTGCTTGGCTCTGGCTCTTCCGGCCATTTCTTTGCTTTTCCTCACCCAGTCCTCTTTGGTAGGCAAATAATCTAAGCCAAAGGTATGCAGGTTGTGCGGCACTTCGGCCGATACTGCAATGCCCTTCCGGCCACTTTTTCCTAGTCCTATCCCAGGGATGTACTGAAGCTTGTTCATGAGGTACACCGACTGTGCGCTGACATACAACCCCCTTATCAATAGCCAAAATGCTCTGTACAACCCGGGCCTCGGCTAGGGTAAATCCCGAAAGGAACACATCCTCCGCGCCATGTTCGGTCTCCAATATTGGCGTAGACACCTCTGGTGGTGGATAGATTGACGAATTCCCAAAAACTATAGCCACCCTTTCCCGTGGGGGGTATTTTAACATCTGGTGTAGGGTGGAAGAAACCGCCTTTACCTGGTGCAGCCACGGCCGCCCTAGGAGTAGGTTAAAGGTTGCGGGAACGTCCAAGACATGAAAGTCAATCTCATGTTGTCCTGGACCAACCTGGGTCCGAATCTTCACGGTCTCCATCACCTCTCTACTTGTATTATCGTAGGCCCTTATTACTTGGGCAGTTGGCACAAAGTCCGCAGGCTTCAACCCGATTGCATATGCTGTCCTTGAGGGGCACACGTTAATGGCGGATCCTGTGTCGACAAGAACCACTGGTATCCATTTTTCTCTACACTCAACAGAGATGTAGAGAGGTTTGTTATGGTTTGCGCCCTCAGGCGGCAGTTCCTTGTCAGTGAAGGTCAACGTCGGGGAAGCTCCTCCCGGAAAAACCAATCCTACCAGCTGCTCAGGCGTGGTGTCTATTGAAAGTTTGGCTTTGTCCATTACAGAAAGGACAGCCTGTCTATGTACTCTTGAAGCCATAAGCAGTCCCCAAATGAAGATGTCTGCCTGTATCTTCTTCAACTGTTTCAGCATAGTCTCCTCTTCGAGCAGCTTATCTTTTTGCTTCTCCATCTCCTTGTCCTTTCCGGACGCCTCTGGTTGATCTAAGTACGGGGGTTTGAAATAACGCTCGCTCCTAGTCATGTGGTCTACTTCGCTAATATACCAGGTATCATCCGGCTGGTTATTCCCCTAGTCCTCATCGGTATGGGCAAGACATAGGTCGTCATCTTCCCACCACATGCCATCGGCAGCCGACAGACACCTGTCCGGCTCCATTACAACCATTCATGTGCCCACAGCACCTTATGTTCCTGTGCTCGCAACACGTTATGTCCCCATAGGGGCTTTGGCTTTTCTAGTCCTCTCAGAATCTTCGATCTTTCCTGCTCAAACTGCTTCAGTACAGCCTGCTGTTCAGTTTCTTCTGTTCCCAAACTGCCCATATCCTAAGCAAAATTCTTAACACCAGTGCTCTCCGGCGATGCACTCTGCTCTTCAGCCCTTCCGGCCACTGTTGATGTCCCCGTCCCTAACGGACCCTGTTCTAGTTGAGGCTGTTCAATAACATCCGGCTCGTCGCTAAGCCACCCAGTAGCTTCTGTTGACCCTTCCAAACCAAACCAGTTAACAGTCACGTCCCCCGGATCCTGTTCGTTGAAAAACTGAAGGTTAGCAATGTCCTCTTCCAGTTCTGCCAAGTCATCCAGCCCCTGATTAAGTCCATCTTCCCGTACTACACAAGTCTCTGCTCCTGCTAGCAATTCCACATTCGGCCTAGCCTGGCCTGCTGATGTAATGTAACCGCTCGGGTTGTACATGAAGCTCGCAGACCCCTCAGGCTTTGTATCATCAATCTCATCTGCCCCTGTAATTGTCCCAGTTCTATCTTCGATAGCCACCACCACCGTTTCAGGCCAAGTTTGGGAGATGTCCAATATGCACAAGTCAGTGCTGTCAGGAATGAATACCTCCAGCTTGGGTAGGTAAGAAGGGGTGATATATAGGCTAGGGTCGTATGACACAACCCCAATTTGGATAAGATTGATGCGTTTGGCAGGTGGAGCTTGGTTATGTGGTGGGAGAGGGTTGGTTGTGACATTCGGCTTCTCCAGAGGCACGATCACCCTATTGTCAATGAGATCTTGAATCTCATGACGCAATTGAAAGCACTGGTCGGTGTCATAACCATGCTGTTGGTGAAAGGCGCAGTACTTAGTTAGGTTATGGGAAGTAGGGAGTTTATCTGATAGTGGCCGCGGCTCTACGGCTTCAAGCGCCCTTTCCTGATTAAAACCCCCAAAGCTTTGGACAGGGGCATGTATAGTGGAGTGAAGGTTCTTTGGCCTCAGGGTGAATACTTGGTTGTTTCTGAGTTACTTCCGGACGCACCAGTGAATGGTGTTGCTGCAAGGGTTCTTGGGGTGGTGGTGGTGACCATGCGCACATCTGAAGATCTGGCAGCAGCAGCACTGCTTGTGCTTGCATTTGTACCACGGTTGAATGCCCTTTTGGGCTGTTCTCTGTCATGGTCAATCAGACCCTGTTTCATAGCGTCCTCGATCTATACCCCTATCTCATGTAGATCCGCAAAGGTGGGGAGGGGGAGAACGATCATCTTTTGCATGAGCTTGGGCTGGGGGTTGCGCACAACCATCCGAATCCGATCTTTGTCAACGGGCTTGATGGTCATCATCGAGGCCTTGGCCCTCCAATGGGTTACGAAATCAGAGAAACTCTCCTTTGGCTACTGCCTAGTTGTCTCAAGATCACGGGTTGTGACCTCGATCTATGTATTGTAGAAATATTGAGCTATGAAGGCCTCGGCCATCTCCTCCTAGTTCCTCTTAACAGAGTCCTCAAATTTTGCATACCAAATAGCCGCTACACCCGATAGGGTCTGGCCAAACAAAGAAAACTTTTGCAATCTGGAGAGGCCCATCGGCCTTAGTATGTCCGAGAACAACCACAGATGCACCATAGGATCTCTAGACCCGTCGAAATAGTCTATGTGCGACATTTTAAATCAGTCCGGCAGAGTCATGGTCGAGTCGGTATACCCATCTTCAATGTCCGGAATGGACTTCACACCCTAAGACTTCTTGAACAACTTTTCTAGCTTGCTCACTTTTAACGCTATAGGGTCCACCTCAAACTCAAAGGGAGGATTTGGTAGGTTGGTCTGTGCTTTGGATAGCTGGGGTAGGATCGGGGGCGGAGCCGGCCCGATTGGAATGTTCGTATCATCCTGGACATTAGCTGTCTCCCCGAGTATGGAAACTCTTGGTAGGGGAGGAACCTGGTGTGAAGCAGATGCTTCAGTTTGCCGCTGTAGCCTGGTAATTACCTCTGCCTGTTGGGCCATAACCTCGGCCTAGCGTGTGGCAAATTCTGTTTAACGAGCAGCATCCTGCTGCATGGTTTTCATACTCTCCTGGAGCTGACGCACCATCTCCTCCAAGCCTGCCATATTGTGCTGATCTAACTGAATAACTAGTATATATGTCCCTGCAATAGAAACTGAGACCTCAGCCTGACTGTTCACTGGTGGGGTAGACCACTGATCTGGCGACCGCTGTACCGATACACTGTGCCTTTTTGACCTCCGTTTAACAACCGGGGGTAAAGAAAGAAACACTGCTTGTCCGTCTATCAGATCCCTAGATCGATTAAGTCTATGACATCTAACCTAGAGTGCTCGGGGAATATCTATCTGGTCGGATGCAATGGTGCTAAACTACCTTGCAAAAAGATAAATAAAGCATAATAAGGAAATAAAATGACCAGAAAAATGGATAGCATAACAGCTTAAATAAAGACAACACACAGTTGGCAAGCACAAGTTGAATGAACTGTTCTCAACCACTGATCACTGTTCCCAAATCACTGCCCCGAATCTGAATCTGATACCCGCAGATATAACTGATTCTTAAATACTGATGTCCGCAGACCTGATACCCAGACTTGCAAACTGATACATGCATTCCTGTAGAGACACGCTCTAAAAGCACATAGCAAGCAAGTGAGAGCCAAAACACCCCTATGTTGGGGTAGGGTTTTCCTATCCTATTTTGTCAGGAGCTAGGGTTTCACTACGCACGCAACGGTTTCAAACAACCTACAATTGGGTAAGCAACTTGTCCTAACTTGGAATGGTCACTACAGTTTTCGATATGCAACTAGGTCGAATGGTCAAAAAAAGGGTGCCTCGATAAAAACCGAGGTTTGTGTTCCCGTCGTGGTAAAGCCCACAACCAGTCAGCCTTATGTGTTAGATATACTAATACCCCACTCCATCCATCTGGAAATCTTGGTTCAAACTCTTCGTTATTGGGTAAAAGATGCCTCTTCTTTGTATTTATTACGATTCTTTCTCCATATGTATTGGAATTGGAATAGTCTTATTACTCCAAAGAAATCTAGTTTTTATTTTTCAAAAAGAAATCAAAGATTATTCTTGTTTCTATATAATTTTCATATATGTGAATACGAATCCATCTTCGTTTTTCTCCACAAGCAATCTTCTCATTTACGATCAATATCTTCTGGAACGTTTCTCGAAGCGAACCTCCGGCAAACCGTTCAGGAATAGCATACAGCAAACACGGTGTCCTAGGCGCACCAATGCACATGCAATGCAAAGAAACACATAAGTGTAATTAAAACAAGATATCATGAGTTCGAGTCAAGTTCTCTAACTCTCCAGCAGAGTCGCCAGAAACTATAGACGTGCCCAGAGAACTCCCGAGAAAATCTCGTTTTGTTCTCTAGCTACTGCGGTTCGGACTCAATGTCACGGTTCTGAATCTAATCTCGCAAAGTGCGATGCAAAACCGATAAATCACCAAAGAGTCCACATCCGGCAAATCATTTTGGAAAACTGATTTTTAAGAAAGAAGTGCCAAACATGGATTGTTTTGCCAGATACAGAGTCGCCACCTAAATATTTTATTTTGGGGGAATTTAGGAAACCCTGACTCGTACCTAAGGCCACGTGTCCGTCATCACCAAAGTTGCCTCAGCTCGGGAACTTGGGTACGAGAGGGGAAAGTCATGCAATGAGCACCCCCGCTCGCCCGATCAAAGATCTGCCTGTACTAAGCATGATATCTTGTTTTTTAAAACACATGCATTCTTATTCCGGTTAATTAGCTAGAATTACTATGTGATGCGCACAACACACAAGTATAGACTAGATCGCCTAATTTGGAACAAAGCATCGCATATCCGGTTGTTTGGAAATGGTTTGAAGTTTGTTACTTGCAAGTAGGCTAAAACACGAATTTCAATGAATCGTTCCAATTCAAGTAATCCAACCTTCACCCACGGGTATTCAGACAGTTATAACACATAAGCAATTAGCCTCATGGCAAGCATGCTGTCATGTTAACACTCACACGCATGCAAGATGTGTAAGCAGAAACACTCACAGTATACTCCAAGCCAAAACAAAGAACTAGTTAGTAATCAATGCATGATCCTAATTCATGTCAAGATGGGTAATGCAACACAAGCAAAATGCAACTAGAATAGGCTCGGCTATTCTAAGATGGCATATGAGATGCGACAATTCGATACATGTATTCAAGTAGGGATTGAAATGCAATGCAGTTAGTACGATGCGTCGAGCCCGGTGCATACAATACAGGTGAATGATGCAAACATGCATAGCATAAGGATGCTAAATGAAATATACCCTAAAACTAACCATCGTAAGCGGTTAAGTAAAAGGGAGAAAGACGTGGGGTTGAAAAACATGCATCACACACACGCACACTTATTACAACAATTGGCGCTCTCGACGGAGGGTCCGAAAGAATAATACAAATCAACTAATTAATCAACTAACAAGCTAATTAATTATTACACAACTCTTAACTAATTAAACAAATTAATTAAGCTACAAAAACAGTAAAGTGGCCTCGATAAGAGAGACAAATGTATGCTCAATCGGCTTTGCTCGGAAATCCGTTGACATGCCTCATGTTGCCTTTGTTTGCACTGCTCTGTACCTCTACAAAGTGTGAAAATTCCCAACACACTTCTGATTCACCCCATGGGCACTGTGGGAGGCCATCGGCCAAAAATCATGGTCATCGGCTAAGATAAACAGGTCATCGACCAAATATGAAGCCATCAGCCAAACACTTGTAGCCGACCGGCACTAAAGATGGCCGATCGGCCATCCTTTCCTGTAAAATGCTCTTTTGCTGCAGCAGAGGACAGACAGAGCATGGCAATGCATTCAGAAGACAATGTTTGCAGCTACACCCCATATCATGTTTGAGACTCAAAGGAGTGTAGTTCTCGACCCTCGGACCATCAATCGCGCATTTCAATGCATGATGGCCAAAAGAGTCAAGTGTGCAATTCAATATCAAATGAAATGCACAAAACACATAAAGGACCTTAACCTCTATCATGTTTGATCAAGAGGCAAAGCAATGCACACACAATGCAATGCAACCTAAGCATGCAACAACATGCAATGGGACTAATATGCAACAACATATAATGTACCAAGTATGCAACAAGCATGCGACAACATGTAAGGCAAGCATGTAACAACATGCGAAGATGGACTTAAACTAAAATGGACAGCTCTCAAACATGCCCAAATCAGTGGCCAAAAGTGCTAAAATGATGGTACCAAAATGCAAAACAAACAAGCATGCTAATTGGCCCATAAGCTAGGCAACAAGACACAACTCTCAAACATGAGCAAGGTGTGACAAACATGAGAATATGGCAATGCAATAAGCTCTGAAAATATGTGAGGAATGATGTCAAATCAACCAAACAAAGCAAGTATAACATGCAAGAAAGCCTAAGGCTTAAGGCTAGCCAAGGGACTCAAACCATGGCTATGCAAGGCAAGCCCCAAAGGGCCAAGGGCACCCAAAACAGTCCCAAGGCAGGTCAAGACAAGACCAAAAACATGTTCGAAACTAGCCGACACAAGCTAGAATACAACTCCAATAGGCATGAGGCATGCAAGACTACAAAGGGGTGTTACACTACACCTATCAAAACCAAACATGGCATGAATTATCCAATGAAAAACAGAGTTATGGCATATCAAAATAAGCCCAAAACCCACTTAGATGGCATCCCAAAGACCTAAGCATGGAGGCATGCATAATGATCCATTCATGAGGCATAAAACATCAACTCTTTAAAGCATTAAAGGAGTGATAAGTGCAAGCATTTGAGCATGAAACATGGACTGAAAACACATATGGAATGATGCCAAATCATAAGAATAGTCCAAGCAATGCATACTAATGACTTGAACACTCAAAGCTAACAAGCTAAAATGCATTGTGGCTATACAAAGCAAGGCAAGCATCACCAAAACAACACCAAACAAACCTTAAGCATGGTAAAACAAGGCTAAAAGCTTCTTTGGGTCAAGCCAAAATCATGCTAAAAACATGGCTTAAAGCACAAAGCATGTTAAGGCAATTTCATGGAAATGCACTACAAATGCATGAGGCATGCAAAGGTTAACCAAACCAAACCTAAACAGAGGTATGACATGGTAAGACAACACCAAATACATGCTAAAGTGGACACAACATAGGCTAGAATGGCATACTACTTCATAAAGCATACAAGACTAGTGTGTGTGATTTACACTACAAGTGTATAAACCATGCATGGAGTGATCAATCCAAGCAAAAACAGTGATAAGCCTCAGCAAAATAACCACAAATACATCCTAATATACAAGCTAGAACAAGCCCAAATAGGCTCACACATGAGGCATCCAAGGCAAGTATTGAAGACACAAGGAGAGGGGATGACCCTCTCCTTTTTGGGACCTTAAAACACCATCCCCACCACTGAAATCTAGGATTTCAGTGGTGAGAAGGCCAAAACAAGGTGATCCCGAAGCTCACAAAGAAGGCACAAAAGCAAGGCTAAACAAGGCCTAAGAGGGGGTAAACAACCCCAAACACAAAGTGACCTTAAACAAAGGTCTTAAGCACCAAAAATCAGAACTTTTATCAGTTAAGAGTTAAGCTTAAAACAATAAGCAAATAGGTCTAAAAGCTTAAGCAAGAATGGGGGTTTAAAAGCAAGAAGCTCACCCTTGAAGAACACATTCAAGAACACTACTCCAGCAGCCTCCTCTGGCCAAAACCAACTCAAGAACACTAAAAACAACTCCTAAGGACCTCAACGACCAAAGGATGGTGTTCTACTAGGTGTTTGTGTGCAATAGTGAGACAAAATGACACTTTTAGGCACAAACACACACAAATGTAGAGAGAGAGGAAATATAGAGAGAGATAGATATAGAACTTCTATATCAAAATTCTAGAACCTCTGGAAAGGGAGGGGAGGCTCCCTTCTTATAGAAGTTCAATTCCTAAGCTGGTTGAGCAAGCTAAGCAATTGAATCAAATCCCTCCATACACGTGTATGGAGGATGTGAATTGTGCATGCCAGCTATGACAGCTGACATAAAATATCTGCATAAAGCAGATGAACAGGGCTCGGCCAGAAAATATAGCCGATCGACCAACATAAGTGCCGATCGACCAAAAAAAATGCCGATTGGCCAATGGCAAGAAAACAATACCGATGGCTTCATGCCTTGGCCGATGGGTTGAGGAGATGACCAACAAGCCACCCCCTTCCCTCAGAAGCAAAAACACAAGTCCTTAGTCCGCAACCAAGCAAAAAACAGACAAGTTGAGAGATCTTGAGGCAAGGCGCGCGGCTGAGACCTCCGGGAACTCAAAACAAACACGAACATGGATGATCATCAAGTGTTCAAACGATGACATCCAAGTCTTAAGGACGGTCAAAAATGGGCTATCTACACCAAGCATGATGGAATGTTCAATGGTTAGTCCGTCTGGTGAGATCAAAACTACGCCTAGCCCGGCTCCATGTCTGTTCGAAGTGCCATCAACAAAAAGTTTCCACATTTTGTGGATAAAAAGCTTCCAACATTCTGCTGGGTCGTGCGATGTTTGAAGGTTTAGGTGATCAAAGTTGCTTGGCTACTCGGTTATTTCCGTGACAGGAGCACCATTGACGATTGCAACATACATGCCTTCATCCCCCCCTCGGCAATACGGCGTTGGACTCAACAAGTTGTCCTGTTATTTCCAATTCTGGCGGCGCACTGCCAGGCTGAAGTAGGCCTTCAAGTGATGAGTCTAAAGATGGGCGCACAACTTTCGCATCGCCTTTAATATTTGGTTGGATGGGAGGTTGTGCAATTTTCGCCATGCCTAACCCCTGCCACCCGGTTACGTCAGTAAGATCCACCGGGAAAACTGGGTGAATTCCAGGCAAGAATTTTGCAACGAAGTCGGCCAATGCTTGGGTTTTGATGGCTGTTCAGGGTTAAAACTTGACGTCGAATTGCCCCAACTCAACTGCCCACTTTAGAATTTGGCCAGAGAAGTCTGCCCGCTCAAACAAGGCTTTCAAAGAGAGCTCAGTCAGAACCACGATCGTGTGAGCGTGAAAGTAGTGTGCCAATTTCCTTAAGGCCATAATTAGTGCCAAGTCGAGTTTCTCCAGCGGCAAGTATCTCGACTCCGCAGGTAGCAGGGTTTTGCTCACATAGAAGATCGGTAGATACTAGATGCCCTCTGCCCGAACAAGTACCATGCTTACGGCGTGCAGAGAAACAGCCAGATAAAGATAGAGTTCTTCACCGGGCTTCAGAGTGACCAAGAGTGGAGTGGAAGATAGGTATATCTTTAGCTCGGCTAAGACTCTGTCACATTTTTCATCCCATGAGAACTTGGACTTCAAGGCTCAGAAGAAAAGGCGACAACGATCTGATGACCAGCTTATAAATCGGTTAAGCACGGCTGCCATCCCAGCAAGATGTTGCACGTCCTTTGCCGAGTTGGGTTGCTTCAATTCTTGTATGGCCTTGATTTGGAAGGGGTCCACCTCAATGCCACGGTTGGTTACCAGAAAGCCCAAGAATTTCCCTGACCCCATGTCGAAGGCACACTTCGACGCATTCAGGCGCAACTTGTGTTGTTAAAGAATGGTGAACATCTCTACCAAGTTAGACAGGTGGTTGGCCTCACGTTTTCTCTTCACAACCATGTCGTCGATATAGGCCTTCATTGTTCGGCCGAGTAAGGGAGCGAACATCTTCGTGACCATCCTCTAAAAGGTCGCCCCGGCGTTCTTTAACCCAAAGGGCATAACCCGGTAACAGAATAACCCCCTTGGCATTGTGAAAAAGGTAACCTCTCGGTCAGGTTCATGCATAGTGATTTGATGATAACTGCGGTAAGCGTCCAAGAAGCTGAGTCGGTTATATCCGGCTGTATGGTTTACCAGTTGATCGATTTTGGGCAAGGGGAAACTGTTTTTAGGGCAAGCGTGGTTGACCATCTTGTAGTCAACACAAACTTGCCGTTTTCCATTCTTCTTTGGCACCACGACCGTATTGGAAACCTACCGAGGGTAGTGCACTTCCTGGATTGCCCTCGCTTGAAGCAAGTTTTTGACCTCTTCTGCCACTACCTCGACGTGATGAAGCACTGATCTCCGCCTTCTTTGAATGACTGGCCGGGCATCTAGAAAGACGTTGAGTTGATAGCAAATAAAGTTTGGATCGATGCTAGGCATGTCGTAAGGTGTCCATGCAAACACTTCGATATTCGCTACCAAAAACTCAACCATCTTCAACCGTTCTTGGGCGGTCAAGCTAGATCCCGACAGAAAGAACTTCTCAGGATCATCTTCGGTTATCCTTACCTCCACCAAGTCTTCAACGGCCTTTTCTTCGACCCTGGTACTCATATCATCCAGGATACTTTGATCTTCTGGCCCTTCAATCATTTGCACGAAGCCTTTGGCTGCTCGGCTCCCATTTATGGCCATGACTTGATCGCCTTAAATCTCTTCAATCATCCCCGTAGCAGAGGGGAACCTCATAACTTGGTGGTAGGTCGAAGCCACCTCTTGCATGGCGTAAAGCCATCCTTTGCCTAGGATCAGATTGTAAGTGGAAGACACCTTCAATACCCAAAACTCCACCATGCTTGACTATGAACCTTGCTTTGACCGGCAAGATGATCTTTTCCATGGGCCACTCCAGTTGCGAGTTGAAGCCGACCAATGGCGAGGTTGCTGGGGCCAAGTCTTTGTCACTCAGCTTGAGTTGCTTGAAGCATCGTAATACATTATTTCGACCGAACTACCCTGGTCAATCAAAATGCACCTAACGTCAAAGTCCTTGACGCAAAGGGTGACCACCAGCGCGTCATTGTGTGGCGTTTGAATTTGTTCAAGATCCCGGCTTGAAAAGCTGAGCACATCTTTGACCTCGGTTTTGCCTTTCTTGACTGCGGGCTGGACAGACATGACTTCCCTCATATGCTCTACTTTTTTGATCATCCCTCGGAGCTCGCATACCCGCACTAGCTCGATGATACCATGGATCACGTTAATCACTCCCTGTGGGGGTGCTTCAAGGATGGCCAAACCATTCGACTCCGCCGGGGTGTGGTGCGCGGCCTTAATGCCTCTATCAATGTAACGGTCTAAGTGACCAGCGGCCACTAACTCCTCCAAATGTTGTTTCAGAGGAAGACATTCCTCGGGTTGGTGCCCTCGCTCTCCATGAAAGGTGCATCAATACCGCAAGTTGAAGCCCCTCTGTGCGTCGCCCAACTTAGCTGAAAATCGGACATACATATCATCGTAGATTTCGCTAAAGATGCGATAGATTGGGATCTTAAAGACCATGGTGATGCTTGTTCGGGCATTCAACTTTCTTGTCGCATCTGCCACGGCGTCACGAGGCTAATCAACTCGATCGGTGCAGCGACCTTTACCCCAGCTGCTGTGGTATGTTCCGCGGTCTGACTCTCTAGCGCGGTCACTCAGACGGTTTGCCTCCTATTCGACTGCGTGAACCTTTCCAGCCACTTTTATGTCCTTTGCCACTGGATTTGCCTTCATGGTGGCCGCGGTAACATCAACCTCTACTCGGATGTGCTCGTTAATGCGCTACAACAGTAGCTCCATGGTTGCTGGTTGGTTCATGGTGAGCGAGTCCCTCAATCTATGTCCGACCGGGAGACAACGCTTGTACTGGGTGATTGCCAGGTTGGTCGAGCAATCAAGGATTTCGTTGAACGTTTCCCAATATTTGGCGTTGTATGCTTTGAGGGAGTTACCCAGTTCCATCTTGATGCTCAGAAGGTGGTCAACTTCCTTCGGCGATTTTGTGTTGGTTTTGAATCAAGTCACAAATGCCTCCGCCAACTGTTGCCACCTTTCGATACTTTCCTCCGGTAGCCTCTCAAACCATTTTAGGCCCAACTCACCCAAACTCGACAAGAAGATCAGGCACATAAGAGTGTCATTTCGCTGGTATCTAGCCATAACCTGCCGAAAGTGGCTAACGTGCATGTATGGATCGATTTTCCAGTCGTAGAGCGTAAACTTAGGCTGGTAGAAGCCCGCAGGGAGCGGTGTGGTGTCTATCTCAAGGGAAAAGGGGGTGGCGCTCAGCCTCGCCAAGTCTATTTCCAAAGGCACATGTGGAACTGGGCGTAGTGGCAACATTGCGACTTCTTCACTGGCGAGACCTCCGTGGGACAACCGCTACAGCGTCGGCACTCTCTACACCCCTCTCTAGCACGCTCATTCTTCCAAGACATCCCTCAGGTCCTCCGAACGGGTAGAGTAAGAGTATCTCGACGTCGTCGACAGACGTGAGGGACGGTAGCTGCTATCTCGCGCGCACGACTTCTCCGCCGGCTGGTCTAAGTCGCCAACTCCATAACTCCTGGTGATAGAGAGGGAAGGTGTCCTCCGTTGATTCTGGCTGCCTGAACAGCTAGGTTAGGTGTGCTCATTGTGGTTTCCCACTCCAGCAACGCCCTTCCCCTTGACTTGCCGCTTGAGAGCCTCCATCTCCGCTGCCATCCTCTGGATAATGGCGTCTTGGTCTCTCACCTTGTGCTCTAAGCGTTGAGCGTACGACTCTGTTTGCCGCCGGTGTCCGTCTGGACTCCGCGAGTGATCAGTGCTCCTGGCACGCTTATCTCGCGTATCTTTGGGGAGTCCTCTAGATGAGGTCTCCAGGCTCACTATGTTTGGAACGGCGGGAAGCCCGTCTCTCTGCCGGACTGACTCTGGGGTGATACCGTCGGCAACGGACAGTAGAGTTTCGTCGTTGTTTGCCATGAAAGATGATCGGACGAGCTTGGAGGACAAGGTTTTATCTGCCAAGAATTTCCCACAGATGGCCCCAGGCAATATTAATTTTTTTTCATAATAAATAACAATGAGATATTACTAAACTTAAATATTAAGAGTTCATTTGGATAAACGTAAATTTTAAATTAAATGATTTGAGATTAAATTTTATATAAATATTGGGGAGTAGCTATTTTATATGTGGATTGGAAAATTAAAAAAGAAGATAAGTTGAGATTGAAATGATATATTTTAATAGAGAAATTCTATAAAACATACCGCAAAAAAAGTGTCTATCATATGTCGCAATTATGATCTTCGTGGTATTTAGTTATAACACATTATAGTGTTAGATATAATTTAGTTACAACTTCTTTTAGTTATTATTTTGGTTATGACTTTAGATCAAGTAATAGTTAGTTATAACTCAATCTGATATTAGTTATGACCTATTGTAATTTTTTTATTTTTTATAATTAAAAATGTGTTGTTTGATTATAATTTATATAGTGATCATTTTAGTTATGAATAGAAAGAAACACATGGACGATAAACTCCACATGTCAAATGTAACTAACAATCTAATAAATTCCATATCTTCATTAAAATTAATTATGTTTGCATGTCAACAATGATAGACATCACCATTATATTGAAATTTTCATAGATAATAATATGACTTATCATAGTCTCTTTATTTTCAATCAAAATAATCATTATTGTTCTCATAATTTTAAAAATGTCATTGACATTTCACTTTAAATAGTATTTTTATAAATTTTTTTATTTAAAATATTTTCTTTATATTTAAAAATTAAAAAAAAAAATCCCAAAACTCAGGGTGCTCCTGAGCCCTATGTGCCTCCGCCACTGACTCTGATTATTTGTTGGATAATTTTGTCATAACCTTATTTTTTCGTCGCCTCTTTCACACATAACTAAAGCATTCTCAATCTCTCTGCTACTTCTTCAATGGCATCGTCTCTCTCCTTCTACCTCCTCCACCAACTAAAGCCACCACTAGATCATTTTTATCATTTTTCTCCATCATTGACACTTCATGGCCACCAACCATTCATCTGGTGTCTGTGAAAACTTTTGCTTCTTTGGAGAAATTCTCCCTCCACCCCCTTCTTTGCCAGCTGAAGCCACCACCACCATAGTTCATGCAGTAGTTGAAAGGATAGTGTGTTTGTCCTCCATACAGGCCCGACCCTAGCCAAGGCAAGCAAGGCAACTGATTAAAATTTATCAAAACTTAATGGGGGATTCTATAGGAGCCAAAAATATGTCTCAATACGTTCAATTTATATTTATAAATTTTAATTATTATTATATTTTAATATAAATTTACTGATAAGGATAATACATATTAAATCCTAAAATAAATTTTTTTCTCATGATACACTCTAATAAATTATTCTTATTCAAATCTCTATATCTTCTTCCCCAATAGATCAAAGTTATTATTTCCTCAATAGATCAAAGTTATTATTTCTTCTTCTTCTTCTTCTTCTTCTTCTTCCCTCCAAAAATCTAATCCATCTTATCAAAACTTACCATCATTATCAACATCATCACTTTGCTTGGTTAGAGTTTTCTAAAAACACTTTTCAGAAAATTCTACTTTCTTTTTTTCCATGTTTTTTTTTTTTTTTCTTTTGGTTGAATTTTTTTAATTTTTAGGCATACCTAACATAAATATACCTAAAAAGTAAAAAAAAATTGTGGAAAAAACCTTTTAAAAATTCACTAAATACCAAAAATATAAAAAAAAAAATACGAGAATTCAATACATTTTTTGTATTTTTATGTATTTATTAATTTTTTAAAATATTTTTTCACAAAATTTTTACTTTTTAGATACATCTAAGTAAGGTGTATCTAAAAAAGTAAAAAAAAATGTTTAAAAATTTAAAAATATTCACTAAAAAAAAACACACACACACACACACACAAAAATCAAAAAAGTCAGTTTTAACTTAATCCAAAAAACTCAAACCAAACACACCGATTGTTTTTTATTATTTTGAAACCCTAAAACTTAAAAGAAAGTTTGAACAAAATTAAATAATTGATGAGAGTAATAATCAAGATAGTTTTTTGAAGCAACCCGTCAAAAAGGATGTAAGTTTTCATATAAAGGGATTTCACAATTTTTGTAAAGTACCATCAATTATTTTCTATATCATTTTTTGACAAAAATTAAAGGGCTCAATAGTTAAATTAGCAATAACATATTATTGAAATTATTCTTATTTTATCATTTAAATAGTACATTATTTGATAATTACTCTTTCTTGTTAATGTCTGATGCTTATGTGCTTGTAAGTTTTGTTTTTATTTTTCCACAAGCATTCTTGTGAATAATTTATAATGTAAAAGTTTTTTTTCCCTGTATTGAAACATTTTATAATGGTTATGTAAATTGGTTTTTTCTGTATTTATAATGCTATGCTTATAAGTTTGGTTTTTTTCTGTATTTGAGAATTATTTTCTGTATTGAAAAGTTTTTGAAATGATTTAGTTTTTTTAGTTTGTTTATTATTTATTATTTGGGTTTACCTTAAAGATAATTTGGGAAAAATAATTGGGTGTAATAAGAGTAAACTAAAATTTTAAATAATTAAACAGATTGTACTTAAAAATTAGGAGTACTTAATGATTTTTTTGGTGTAAATAGAATCCCCCAAATTTAATGGCCCCAAAATATTGTTATAGTAATAGTAGTCCAAAATAGAGGCCCAGCCCAACATTCTTCAAGTCTAGAAACAGTCCAGACAAAGGGCCCCAAAAAAATTTGGGGTTCTAAATTAGAATATAAAAAATATTGGGAAAATGTTGTAAATAATGAAATTCTATCACTTTAGCACTTTCTCACGTCTCTACCGGCGATGATTCGACCAACAATCAGCAAGGCATCAATCATCGAATACTAGTACTCTCTCTCTCACTCTCACTCGGAAATTATTCAATAATTTCGAAACACCACGTGATCATATTCCAAGTCAATTATCAATTACTTAGCCCCATGTTGTTCCCTCATCCCTAGCATAAATCGTGAGTCCCTACCTCTCTCTACCAATCAAAACTTTATAGAGTACCACGTATCTATATTCTGGAAATACTGAATAATCACCCCTCTCACTCTCACTCCCTTTCTTTTTATTTATGTGCCCTAATTATTTTTGTAAATTCACTATTTAAAATAAGAAAAAAAATTTATTTGAGGACTTGCCTTATTAATTTCTATTTTCTTTAATTATTGATTTCATTGCATAGTTATTTATTTATTTCTTTATTTATTTGAGGACTTGCTTAATTTTGATTTGTGTCCTAAATCCAATTTTCCCTATTCTTTAAATCTAATTTTTGTGAGAAAATTTTGTCAATTCCTATTTAATTTAAATCGTCATGTTTTTGTTTTGTTTGGATCATATATTCTCTTCAATTATTGGTAAATTCTGTTTTGTGGGTGTTCTCTTAATTAGTACTTTTGCAGCATCAAAGTAGAATAATATTTAGTTGATAGTCAATTTGTTTAATTTTTTTGTAAACTGAATTTGCTAAACTATAAAACAACAGTGTTTTATTTTTATCTTTTTGAGTTCTTGTAATGATTTTCCTTCTTTTTTTTTCTTTTTTTTTTTTTTGTATGTAAGAAATTATGGTAATGTAAGTACTTTTCATTTCCTATACAAAGTCTTTTTTTTTTTTTTTTCTCATTATATATCAAGGTCCCTATTTTAATGGTTCCCCTTGGGCCCCGGAACCGGCCCTGCCTTCATATTTAACGTCTACAAAATAATTTTCCCAAATTCTATTTCCTGGTTAAACTATTAATAAAATTTTAATGTGTCTTTTAAATTTTTATCTAATTAATGATATTGAACCATTTGAAAACTGCTTCATATGCTTGTTATACATATATTTAAGAACATTCAGAATTAATTTCATGATCTGTAGAGCAAGTTCAATTTTTTATTTATCAATTCTAGATCTTATTTATTTGATTTTTATATTTAAAATAGAATTTGATATAAAAATAAAAATGTTGTGATCCTTATGGTGATCACAGTGGTGATGGTGGTGGCAACATTGCGTATGGTGAAAACATTTTTGCATTTGGCACAATGAAATTGCACTATACAACTTGTCTTATTATTTATTTTTGCCTAAACAATGAAATTTAATTTTTAAAAAAGTGTTTTATATATGTGTTAAACATATATTTACAAACATCAACAATTAATTTCATAATTTTTGGAGTAATTTAATTATTTTTTTTTTAGGGTCCATTTATAAAACTTTTGGGTCCATACGCCCAAACTCTTGTTTTGTCCCAAAAAAAAAAAAAAAAATCGTTAAACATATCATTAGCACTAAAAAATATCAAACCTTATACTATGGCCTCGTGAGTGTGAACTTTTCACCAATTATATTTTTTATTTTAATTATTATTTATTTAATTTAATATAAAAAAATAGATGAAATTTGATAGAAGAGAGAGAGAGAGAGAAAGTGTTGTGATGATTGTGGTGGAATTTTACAATAAGATAAATAAATAAATAAATAAATAAAACCTTACTCCTATGGTTAGAAACAAAAAAGAAGGGGGAGCAATTTGAAAAAGGGGTATACTCCCTTCGATTGTTGCTAGGTCCAATGAGCAAATAACGTAAATGTTTATTGGCAATGTCTGGTGATTAATATGTACAAGGTGACACTTGTGATAATCGCTTTTGAAACATGTTTCCCTTTTTATTTAGGGCCTCCAGCCCTAATCAGATCGGATTGTGATGTTAGGTCTTCATACACCTATTACGGAACTTAAATCGATGATCCAAACCATTCAATATATAAAATTCGTTGAGTACTTCAACTTTGCAAAAAATTACATTGATTAGACATCGATAGCTACTTAATCAATTCATATTTTGTAGTTGTACACATTGAACGATTTGAATTATCGAGGTAGATTCGAAATGGGTCCTAAATGAGCCACCAAAATGGACCCTAAATGGGCCAAACTAGATAGTCTAGTTGGGCCGTCCAACTTGGGGAAATCCAATTCCTTTATGTAGTGTTACATGTGTTAATGGGGGCTTTTCCCAAACTAAGCTCCTATGCTAAACTATTTCCCAAACTAAGCCTAGTTTGGCCGAATTTTCCAAACTAAGCTGAAGCGTGTTTACAAAACACGCTTTCAGCATGTTCTGGCCCAGGCATACAAAATAAACAAAATCATGAAATCGTGATTAGAAAACACGACTTCAATTAAGAAAACACTATTGCTATTAGCGTTTTCAGGCTTAAATAATATCGCGATTTGAAAACACGCTTTTAACAGAAAGCGTGATTTGTATAATCACGCTTTTAACAGAAAGCCGTTATAAAATGGCCTCTCCTTCATTTGAAACCACGCTTTTAAAGACCTCTCTTTCTTTTCCTCCAAAACCCGAACCAGTTCCTCCCTCTCTCTGTCGTTCTCTACTCTCTCTGTCTCTCTGTGGGTCACTTTTTGCTCTCTCTTTGTCGCTCTCTGCGGGTCTCTCTGTCACTCTCTGCTCTCTCTCTCTCTCTGTCTCTCTCTGAGCTCGTCTTTCTCACAGGTATGTTGGCACTCTCTCTCTCTCTCAGTTTGAATTTTATTTATGTTGATTTTGTTTGTAAAAATGCGAATATGGGTAGAATAGTGAGGGGGGAAGTTTGGAAGATACCAAATTGGAGTTTTGTGAATTCAAATTGAGGAAGTTTGGAACATAGAATAGTTTGAATACAGTTTGGAAGATAGAGTAGTTTTGTGAATTCAAATTGATACCAATGTGGCTAGAATAGGGTTCTATGAATTCAAATTGTGGTTTTGAGAGGGTTAGGGCTAGGGTTTTGTGAATTCAAATTTTGGTTATTATATGTATTTGTATCGAACAAGACACAGAGGGGTTGGTGCTCTTAATTTATTTTTATTTTTTTCATGAGTTGTGTTAATGTCTGCCACAAACATTGATTGAAACTAGGTTTATGTTCCCAACAAATCTACTTCTGCTATTTGATTAATTATTAGTTGCGCCAATCTTTGTATTTGTTTGGTACAAATGGATTCAAGTTTGTAAGAGTCTCTAGCATTGCGTTTGATTAAGCTTATCGAGTATTAACTTGTTCAATTTTATGTTATCTATTCATTTTTTGTATGTCATGGGAAAACAGAATTGGGATAGGATTAGGGTTCTGTGAATTCAAATTGTGGTTTTGAGAGGGTTAGGGCTAGGGTTCTATGAATTTAAATGTTTGCATCGCTTATAATGTATTTTGAATAATGATATTGCTATGTAATAGCATCATTTCTTCTAATATTTTATACTCCAAAAGAAGTAGAGAATAGAACATTGAACTAATAATAAGTAAAATTGTAATAGTATCTAAGCCATATCAAATTTAGAATTAAAATAAATAAATAAATAAATTCTTCAAATGCTAAGTTAAACATGGAATTTGATTCTTATTTAATTAAAAAACTATCTATTATATCTATAGCAATATGTATATATCTATCTATAAGATAATAATTAGTTCCATTTTAGTAAATCATGATAACATTACTCTTTTTAAGAATCTACAAAAATAATTTAAATTTTGTAATGTGAATTATTCAGACGTTATTAAGAATCAAAAAAAAAAAAATTATATTAGTAAATTATAAAATTACCCTTATGATAAATTATCGTTATTATTACATTTCATCCAAATGGCAGGCCCCATCCAAATAATTCGGTCAAAAAATAAAATCTAGTTTATTCTATATCTAAAAGGCTAGTTTTTTTTAGTATTATAAACAAAATAGTATTTAGTTAGTTTCATTTCTCTCCCAATCTCTCCACTCTAGAGATTCAAAATAGGTATTTATTCTCATTTCTCTCCTATTTGGTAATTCAAACAAGTGATTGAAATCTATTTCTCCCCATTTCATTTCTTTTCTCTCCAAATCGCTCAAACCAAATTCTGATAAAAAAAATACCCAATAACAAATTTGACCCAAAAACTAAGCAAACAAGAAAGACCCAACCGAGATTTCCAAATCATAGATCCACAAAATCAAGAATCAGAGCAATGTCATCGTAATGTAACAAATAGACAATCCAAAAACTACCCAACACAAAAATTCAGACAGAAATTTAAAAACTTCAGATGCTATAATATATAGATATAAAAGCCAGAAAGATAAAGAAAATCCCAAGAAAATAATCAGAAGGGTCTTACCATTAGCATCCTCCATGATCAAATTCAGATGAAATACAAGAAAGTGAATAATCAGAAGGGTTTGGTTTGGTTTTGGTTTTGGTATGGAAAAGAGCAACTGTTGTATTATAGAACTTTTCTAAATTAAAATTTTATTTATAAACTAGATTATTTATAAATATAGTTTTAGAATAAACTAGATTATTTATAATCAGAAGGGTCTTACCATTGCTATCATTGTTGTTAATTCATTTTAACAAGAGCAACTGTTGTATTATAGAACTTTTCTAAATCATTTATATTTTATAATTTTTTTAGCATAATCCTGTAGCATATTTTGCTGATGTAGCAATTGTCCATAGTAATGAAAATATATTTTGGCAGAAGATGACTCTATCTTATCATCAAACTTGCTTTTAGAAGCTGATAATGTTCCATTCGGTTCACATGAACCTGGAAGGGCAAACAAGAAACAATTAGGCTCCTCTAAACCATGATTTACAACTGTTCCTTATTCAAAATCTCGATTTCCCATCTTAATTAGGGATTTTTTTCCCCTTTTCTCATTGTATAAGGGTGGCACCCCCTTGGCACCTTCTCTAATGTAATTTTACATATCAAAAAATGTCAATTTTTTTTTTTTTTTTAAATGAACACTTGGGCAATCTTAAGAAGTATTTCAGACGTGGGCAAAGTGTCCAAAATATTTAAATTTAACTTGAGTTAGAGGCACATCACCGAGGTATGCCCAAGAGGTGTCAATACTAAACACGCCTAACAAGATACAGCACCCAATTAAAGTGCCTATAGCTATTAGGGCACAATCTTATGCAAAAGCATTCAAAATAAGTTGGGACATATGACTTCAAATAGAAGCTTATAATGTTTGCATTGCTTATAATGTATTTTGACAATACTTTAACAGTTGCTCTTGTTGAAATGAAATTTTCAAAATTAAAATTGTTAAAATTATTATTGAAAGCAATTATGTCAAAAGAAAAATTAAATAGATTTACCATAATATTAATTGAGAAGGATATTAAAAAATATATATGTAAATTAATTTTACATCTTAACAAGTAAACAAATAAATTTGAAGTAAAATATAAAGTAAAAGAATAAAAGTTATAATGTTCAAATTTATAAATGGCCTATTTACAATTTTTCTTTTTTACGCCACTAATATGCTTGAGCTGCTTTTAAGAAGCACAGCGACTCCTCTTTTTTCCTCCACAGTAGTGAGTAGTACCCCCTCCCCCTATGCAGATTGGTCACGCTTTGAATAAGTAATCATTAAATAATTTTTTTAACTCATATTTTAATTAAAAAATCAATAATTGTTGTTGGATTACAATTAATAATTACTTAAATAAAGTTCTTGACTCACAAATTCTATTTAGTGTGTTACATTGATTGTAACGTTTGGAAAAGTACATTAAGAAGTTTTTTTTGAAGTGTTACGTTTAGTAATTTCAACATTATGAGAAAATCCACATTTGCTCTCAACATATAACACGCGTGCATTTATACTTGGCCTTTATGTAATTTATACTAGAATCAGACCGTTGGGTCCATAAAAAAAAAAAAAAAATTTAAAAATGATCCAACAGTTCATAAGATCACTATTTGGAATTCATTGGTGCATCACCCTTAATTTTTTATAGAAATAAAATATTATTCTAAAAATATTATGCATAGACGTAGACAATGTTTTCAATTTTTTGAGTCTATAAAAATATAAAAACTCATGTGTCATTTAATCATTGATTTTATATAATTTTTTTATAATCAGTTAAACCTTCACAATTTAGTTTATAAAATCATGTTATAAATTGAAGATATTTCTAAAAAATAATCTTTCAATTGAAGCAAAAATTATAGCAAGAATTGGGACTTTTGCATAAGTTTATTCATATTAAACAATAATTTATTCTTAAATTTTAAGAAGTTTCAAAATTATCATGAACCAATCAAATTTAAATTGATTGATAAAAATTTAAAATAATGTCTTTATAATTAATTTAACTTCTCCTACCTAAATCAACACTTAGGCTAAATACATTCAGAAAATTGATTTATTTATGAAAACTGTAAAGAAGTTTGAAATAACATACTATAAAATCAAAATTAAGATATTAAGATTCTAAAAAATATTACGATTGCTAGACATAACCCCTCGCCACTCATAAAAATTTTAAACTAAAATTTTTACCCAAAAAAATAATTTTAATTCTTAATGTTTCACTAAAAATATGAGTTGTACTAAATTAATCATAATTAAATGATTATGTTACTCAATACCTTCTAAGAAAAATCACATTATATTAAAGTAATGGAATGATAATATTTGAAATTTAATTTCTTTGTTATGACAAGGTTTTTAGATTATTTTTTTAAAAAAATTATGAAAGGGTTAAATTTAAGAATAAAAAATTAAAATCCATGCACGAGCATACACAAATTAAGGAATAAGTCCATACACGAGTTTTAATTTAATGAATTTATTAATAATGTGTTTACAAATTAAAATTTGTTCTTATTAAACTCATTCCTGAATATAAATTATAATATCATATTCAATCAAAGTTTTGCTACGAATACATAGTTCACTACATTTTTTGTATTAAGAACATTTTTCATAATTGAAAAAATTAAAATTTTAAGTTGATTAGACTTGAATATTAAAGTCCAAATTGAAAAGAAAAAAAGATTTAATAGATAAGAGGGGAGGGGGTGTGTTATAATTTTAGTTCAATTGGAAAAAAGTGATATGAAGTGTAATTTGCCTAAAGATCACTGTATTACAAAGTTATGAAGTAAATTTCTTAAAAATTGACTTATAAAATTTGTAATGATAAGTTATTTTAGAGACTAGGACAAAAAATATTTTACTTAGTTTTAATTTAATCAAATAATAAAAAATATGTAATTATTTTAAAAAAAAAATTATCTCAAAACAAACCAACATTCTTTGTGTTGTAAGTTTTTTTCTTAAAAAGCCAAAAAATATCCAAAACATAATAATTTTTTTACAACATATTTTAATTAAAAAATCACTAATGATTGTTGGATTACAATTAATGATTACTTAAATGAAGTTCTTGACTCACAAGTAATTGTAATTGAATGAGTTAAAATCTATATAATTCTTTTAGAAGTAAAATCCAATATAAGTATATTGTTGATATTTTAAGTTTTTTGTTTCATTGAAGTGAGTGTATGGAGAGTGTTCCAATTATCTTCTACTAGGGGGAAACATAATTCGGGATCCCCATGAAGGTGTGTCATATGATGCCGAGCCGAAAAGGACATAAGGGGTGCAACTTGGCACCACGCTTAACAATTTGGAGGAGATGTTCATGTCCAAGATGGCAAGTTACGGCGAAAGTGTCCGATTGAACTTCAAATGTAGATATCCTTATCGCCAGTGGCAAGCAATCAGCAGATACAAGACATTACCGATCAATGACGATGAGACGTTGAACACTGTATTAAGTATCGGTGCAAGTTTCCAACCACCAAATTATTTGGAAGTGTACATTGATAAAGAGGTTGTACGCAATGTCCCGAATATGACACAGATGGATTCTCGTTTCTTCACTACATTGCTTACACAGGGATTGACACGACAGCATTTCGGTCTCCTATGTATGCATCAGATCAACGTTATTCAGTGGTCTACACACAAGAGACATTTGAGGGCCATGGTGTGGAATTAAGTTCGCGTGGTGGATATGATTATGAATTTCACAATAACACAGAAGATGTGCCCACCTATAACCATCATACCATTCCAGTTGAAGTTGATGGGAGTATGGCGGAAACAATGAACTATGTGCAGTTTGCTGACAATGACATGTATGGTCCTGATGTCGCCCTAGACGATGATGAAAATGAAATGTTTGATGAAGAAAATTTATTGGCTGGATCAGATGATGATGATGAAGATGATGTCGATGGCCCCATTGACCCTGAAAATGTCCCCATCCCACCTAGACTTGAAATCTCTTTCTATGAGAACATTCACATGAGTGGTGATTTTGACATGAGTAGCCATGATGTCGTTCCCCGTAACTGGATCGGAACGTTGAAAATGTAGAGTTGGACAAAGGGATGGTTTTTGTCGATAAGAAGCAACTTGTACATGCTGTGAAATTGTACCACGCAAGAAATAATCGAGAATATAAGGTCGTAACCTCCAAACGAGACCTTTCGGTGTCTGCTTGCAAGCACGATTGCAGTTGGTGGTTGCGTGCATCTTTTAATAAGAAACATGGTCTTTTTGAAAGAAAGCAATACAGGGGTCTTCACTATTGTTTTGTACCTAAGGATGAATAGGGACCACATTAATATTGACTCCAGTTACATTGCTTCTCATCTTTTGGGACAAGTTGCGGTGAGTATAAAAAATAAATATATCTATATATATATGTTTGTTTATACTGCTCACACAGAAATAATCCAACTCATATTTGATTGTCGTATGCAGAATGAACCTCATATACCATTATACGATATCAAAAAGACCATGAACTATAGTATATCATACAAGAAGGCGTGGCATGCAAGGTCAAAGGCAATTAGAATGGTATTCGGGATTGGAATGAATCATATAGGCAGTTGCCTAAATCATGCATACATTACAGACATCTAATCCTGGCACCATCGTTAAATGGAAGCATAGATATATCGGAGGTACAACCATCATGCCCGTCTTCCACTTTGTTTTCTGGTCTTTCAAACCCGTCATCGATGGATTCAGATATTGTAGGCCTATTATAACCATAGATGGTACATTCTTATACGGCAAATACACTGGTGTGTTGCTTGTAGCAACAATTGTCACTGCCAATGGCAAGGTATTACCGCTTACATTCGCTGTTGTCGACACAGAGAGTTTGGAATCTTAGTCGTTCTTCATTTCAAATATTAGGGAACATATTGTCATGGACCGACAGGGAGTGACTTTGATATCTGATCGAGCTGAGAGTATTTTTGCTACTGTAAGGCGGTATTGGCTGAATCTCTCACTCTAATTTGTTGGATATCATCGGCATTGCCTTCGACATGTTTGTAGTAACTTCAACACAAAGTTTAAAAGTAAGGAGCTGAAACAACTTCTATGGAAAGCAGGGAGTGCTCATCAACGACGAAAGTGTAATGCCTAATTAGAACAGATACATGCCATTAACCAAGATGCCATCGATTGGGTCCGCAAGATAAATCCTGTGGAGTGGGCTCTTGCGTATGACGGTGGATATCAGTGAGGGGTATTGACCAGCAATGACGCAGAGTGCTTCAATAGTGTCTTGAAAGGTGCAAGGAACCTACCTATCTCAGCTATGGTTGAGTTTACATTTTGACGGCTCGTAAAATATTTTAATGAGATAGGAGCCCAGCAGAAATAGATGCACAAAATGAGTTCCAATACTCTAGAGAGATGCAAAAAACTATCGAGGAGGGCATCGCAAGGGGAAATACTTTCCAGTTGATATCGTACGACAAGTTAGTTTGTAATGTAAACTAAATTGTGCTTATTATATTGTGAAGTTAATTACACCTACAAACATGACAATTAGTTTGTATCAATAATGTCTAATAGGCCCCGCCGCGTCTTTGAGGTGCAAATATCTTTTCGCCATGGACGAGGTCACAATACACAAATTGTGTTCATGAATCAACCCACGTGCAGTTGTGACAAATACGAGATAAGACACTATCCATGTTCCCATATGCTCGATGTTATGTCTGAATGCGGTAACAATCCATTCGAGTACATTGATCCAGTATATAGGCTTCCTGTATACATAAGCGTTTGGGAAACTAAATTCAACCCAATACCACATCAAGATTATTGGGATGATCCACAGTGGACCTTAATGCCTAATGCACTTCGTCTATGAGAAGTAAAACGGGGTTATAAATTTATGTCCCGTATTCCAAATGAGATGGATATATCATATAGGCGTTTGATTGCTCGTTGCAGTGAGTGCCAACAAATAGGTCATGATAGGCGGACATGTCTGGCGAGGCTTGGTCGATGAAGATTATGTAATGCTTACCTGAGTTTCGTGAATTGTGAAATGGTTGCCTTTTTTAATTGTGAGATTATAATTGGACAGCACATGTGAATTCTTAGCTTGTAATGCAAATGACCCCATGTTAAACTATTAATTAATTATATTTACTAATGTTTTAGAGGTTAGACCAATTGAACATTTTGCAAACCTTAAAGCCATTTTCTTAATTTGAACTCTAAATAGATCGTTTTTAATTTTTAATTTTTTATATATTTTAATTGTTTTATATTTAAAAAAAAATTACAACTAATATACTAAACAAATAAATTAAACTAAATATGTATGCAAAAAAGTTTAACTATACCACATAGGCCTAAGTTTTTTATTGTGTATTTGATTGAAAATGTGTATTAAAAAATTCTATACTTAATCAAATAGTTCTTCTACTATTTGAAAATTCAATATTTATGAATAAATTTAATATTTTCAAATACTCCAAGCATTTCTCACATTTAAAATTTATGAATAAATTTATGTAATTTAAAAATTTTACACTTTATTGAAACTTTTAGCATTACAAAATCAATAATTAAGGTTTGTCAAATATGCTATAAATTTAATCATCAACCTATTTTTTAAACAAAATTTTCTCATTCAAAATTTTGGCAAATATTTATGTAGGAAAACTATCCACATGCTACTGCACTATGTTCATGGTCATTATTAAGTTTATTTAACTTAGGCCCTAAAATAATTTTGAAAAAGATTTCTATATTAGTTATAGCATAGATAACGTGACCATTTGAAAGGTTTTTATAAATTTTAGATTCTGTTGAATTGTTTATCATATTTAATGACACATAATTTTAAATCATAAAATAGAAATATATATATATATATATTTTTAAAAAATCATAAATTATGGAATAATTAGAGTTTTTTTTATGATTATAATTAGATTTTAGTAAATTGATTCCATATTAGTGGCACACAAATTTATAATTTTAAAATAACTGAGCATATTTTTCTTTTAGAAGTCGTAATTTATGGAATAATTAGAGTTTAGTTATAGTTAATTAAAGTTAACCAATAGACTTTTTAAAAATAAAAAATAATTAGATTTTAGTGAATTGCTTCCATATATAGTATCACACAAATTTAAATTTTAAAATAGCTGAGCATACTTTCCTTTTACAAATCGTAATTTATGGAATAATTAGAGTTTTATTGTTATGATTAAATGAGAGTTTTATTATTATGATCTAGTATTTCACTTGTACAGGCTTCATGGCACATCTACCTGAGGAGGTCTCACTTCTCATTCATCCACATCAGGCCGACAGTATATGGGCACATCCGGTATGCAATGTTTGTTGGACTTTACGCTTACAATTAAAATATCCTTCATTTTGTTCTATCTTAAGTGATAATATTGTTATTTAAACTAGTCATTAGGTTATGCAGGAGGAGGCACAGGCAGCGTTGACATGCCGTCAGGCAGATTCTGGCCTATGGGAGTATCCGTTGGACCATGGAGTCCTTCAGTATATACTACGCATAGGATTCTATGGTGTGTACCGTATCGGTCCTATTAGATTGGACCACTCACTGATCACTGCTCTGGCCGAGAGGTGGCGCACGGAGATGCATACATTCCATTTTTCGATAGGAGAGGCCACAGTGACATTGCAGGACGTATATGTCCTATATGGTCTACGGATTGACGGCCAAGCAGCTACTGGTATTGACCCAGCATTTACGAGGGACCACTGGATAGCGCTATGTGGTGAGCTATTGCGAGTAGCACTTACACCTGTAGAGTTAAAGGTAGGTAGACTAAGCGTAAGGTGGCTAGCCGAGCATTTTGGTCCTCTTCGAGAGCAGGCGCTATATATGAGTTGGTACGACAGAATGCTGTAGACGTCCCCGAACGTCCCGGGAGGGAATCCCCCGTTTTGTTCATTGGGCTCACTACAGTTCAAGACTCAATGTCACGGTCCTGTATCTAATCTCGCAGAGTGCAATGCAAGACCGATGAATCATGAAAGAGTCCAAATCTAGCAAATCGTTTTTGAAAACAGATTTTTTGAAAGAAGTGCCAAACATGGACTGCTTTGCCAGATACAGAGCCGCCACCTAAATATTTATTTTGGGGGAATTTAGGAAACCCTGACTCGTTGCCTAAGGCCACGTGTCCGTCATCACCAAAGTCGCCTCAGCTCGGGAACTTGGGTACAACTAGGAAAGGTCACTTCGTGAGCACCCCCGCTCGCCCGATCAAAGATCGGCCTCTACTAACCATGATATCGAGTTTTGAAAACATTATGTGCTCTTATTCCAGTTATTAGCTTAGATTTACTGCGTGATGCGCACAGCATACAAATATAGACCGGATCGCCTGAATTGAAACAACACATCCCATGTTTGTTTTGAAAATGGTTTGCTACTCGCAAGTAGGCTAAATGTGGATTTGCCACCCTCAGGTAGGCTTAGAAAACATGATTTTGCCACTCTCAAGTGGGCTTAAAACTCGCAATCGATAAATTGTTCCAATCCAAATAACCCAACCTTCACCCACAGGCATTCAGGCAGTTATATCATATAAACACATAGCCTCATGGTAAGCATGCTATCATGGTAGTCACTCATACACATGCAAGGATGCTAAAGCATAAACACTTACCGAGTACTTCGAGCCAAAACAGAAGCTAGTTACTAATCAAATGCATGATCCTAACTATGCTAAAATGCCTAATGCAACACATGCAAAATGCAACTATAATAGACTCGGCTATTCTAAGAATGGCATATGAGATGCTACAGCTAACACGTATTCAACTTGAAATTGAAATACGATGCAGTTAGTATGATGCGCCGAGTCCGGTGCATACAAGACAGATGAATGGATGCAAACATGCAAGCATAAGTATGCTAATTGAAACATGCCCTAATCTAACCATCATAAGCTGATAAATAAAAGGGAGAAAGACGTGGGATTGGAAGACATACATCACACAAACGCACACTTATTACAACAATTGCCCTCTCTCAGAGGGTCCGAATAAATAATACAGTCCAAATAAATAATTAACTACTCTAGCTAATTAAATGTTACAAAACCCTAGTTAATTAACAAATTAATCTAGGAAAGCGAATAAACTAGCATGCAAGCTATAAAATAGACTGCCTCAGCTCTTGTTCCGAATGATGAAAGATGCATGCGTGCTCGGGTCGCTTTGTCGGGAAATTCCTCGCGATGCCCCGATTTGCCTCTATTTGCAATTAATCCCGGAATGCAGTGCAAAGCCCTAGAAGGCTGCTGATTTCTGGTTTGCTGCAACAGAGAGCAAGAAAGGGGCATGGCAGAGTATTTTCACATATGTATGCACACCTCGATCCTCGTGCCACCAATCACGCATCTCGATACATGATGGCCGAGGAGTCGAATTGCACGACTCGATGTGAAATGAATGCACATGACAACATAACAAGGCCTAGACTCCATCATGGATAATCCGGAGTGTCGGCGACTGGGAATTGAGACACGTTTCGTCACTTGGAGTACGAAACGTCCCTCGTTTCCCGTGTTTGGGCTAACTCCTATCCCAAACACAATGCAATGAGATGGCATACACAATGCGACTAACATGCAACCTAGCATACGCAATGCTATGGACTAAAATGGCATACACAATGCACGTGACACAACATGACATGCACAATGCACTAATATGCAACCTGGCATACGCAATGCTATGGACTAAAATGACATACACAATGCAAGATGGACTTACACCAATATGAGAGGACCTCAGCCACGCTCACATCAGTGGCCATATGATGAAAATGAAACAACCGAAATACATGCAAGCATGCACGAATGCAATGGACCGATCCTAAGGCACAACATGCAACTCTAACTAAGCATGGAAAAAGATGAAATATGGCATCAAGCATGCAATTTCCAGCTCTGAAACATGATGCACAATGGTCCTGAATCATGAAAATATGTCACACAATGCAAGCTAGACGGCCCGAATACCGAAACTAATGAAGTGCGTTACACTAGAGGTACACAAAGCAATGCACAAATGGCAAAACCAACCCCAAACAGACCCTAGGCAGGTCTGAAACAGTGGGGAAATGGCCTAAAATGACGGCTCGGAATGCAGAGAAATGGAGCTCAATCAATGGTCGGTAAATGAGGCATACAAGCCCGACTCTCAAACGCATTTAAAGAGTATAAAACATGGGAATATGGCATTCACATAAGCTCTAAAATATGATGCAAAATGACCCGAAAGCATGAAAACACCTCAGTATATACATGCAATAATCCTCAAATCTCAAAGCTAGACAAGTGTATTGAACTACAAGCATGCAAAACAAGCATCATTCCACCATGAGACCCAAAACAGAGTTAGGGCAGTCCAAAATATGCACAAAATCAGTTCAAGGCATAGTCAAAAATGTGCTAGAATCAAGGGTCAACAAAGCATGCAAAGAAAGCTAGTGAACCATGAGTTATACTACAACTATATGAAGCATATAAGAGCTCACCAAACCAGCCAAAAACAGAAGTATGCCATGCCAAAATATGCCCAAAAACCACTGGAACTCAGTCAATGCATACAAGAATGATAGGCTCCTTTGAAAGGCCATGCAAGGGGTTGTTCTACACATATATGACAGACACCACAAAATGGTAAAACAACCTCTAGACAGAGGTTATGAGG